>JABASH010001128.1:0-29055 GCA_019776445.1 Tomocerus maximus
AATAATATTAGTTCGTTGCCATAGGAATAATATTAGTTCGTTGCCATAGGAATAATATTAGTTCGTTGCCATAGGAATAATATTAGTTCGTTGCCATAGGAATAATATTAGTTCGTTGCCGTAGGAATACTAATTAGTTCGTTGCCATAGGAACACTATTTGATTGGCTTGGTAGCATAGAAACACTAACCGATTATTTTTGGGTCATAAAACACCATAATAATACTAGTTGATTGTAATTATCTTGAGTTGATTGGTTTAGTTAGATAGAATTAGACACTTTAGAAACATACTATTTCATAAACACTGATTAATTGGTTTAGTGCAATAGAAACACTAATTGATTGGTTTTTGGTTTGTAAAAAGCCTTGTAAATTGGTTTTTAAGTAACTTGTTATTTTTATTAGGAGCGGTATAATATAGTATCCGGGCCTGAGAAAAATGTGGGACCATGGAACCTTTGGTCCCGGGAAGGAAGGCCAAGTAGTTTTCCTCTTTTTTTGGTAATCGGGAAGCTTTTTTTGGGAAATCGGGAAGCCTTTTTCCCGGTCCCGGGAAATCGGGAAGCTTTTACCCAGTCCCGGGAAGGAAGCTGTTTCCCGGTCCCGGGAAGAAAACATTTTTCTCAGGCCCAGTTTCCATCCAACTTTCACTACGCCTACACTTCGATTGAGTCAATTAAAATTTTAGTGAAAGCACCGATGAAAGGTCGGTGAAAGTTTTATATGGAGTTGAAAGAAGAAACTACTCTCAACTGATTTTATAAACTGTATTTGGTGGAAGAGCTATGAAATGTTTCGTATAAATATTCTCTATAAGCTTCCTCGGCGAGCTAAAAACAATAATTTGAAATATTATGCTTTTATGCAAGTCTTGCAATTTGCATGCATCTAGGTTTTCATTTATTATGCTACTGGTTATTTTTAGAAAAAAATTAATGTAAACAAAAGCCAAGCTTACTGCTATGAGATGCCAACTTTCCAGAGATTGATATATAAAAAATATTGTAAAAACGGGTACTAAAACATTTGTATATTTTCCCTATTTTTAATTGATGTTTATTATCACTAATAACTCGTAAGGACTATCTATCATCAAAACAGCAGTCGAAATCCTTTGAGTAAATATAAAAAAGTACAATTTCATCATTTCATCCATATTATATTCCCACCGTCCCTTAATGAAAATTTGTCTTGTCCTCGCACTTTTGGCTCCTACACATATATCTATAATATATTATATATTGTATTGTGGCGCTAACCTGAAGAGAGGACTCTTTTCTAGATTTATAATCGGATCTTATATCCGCATACGCCACCTTCGACTTAGATCTAGCAAATCATAATCATTAGCATGTTAAGTAACAATCCCAGTATATAAATTATTTCGGAATCCCATTTGCAAACGTAACTAATGCAATATCCACCATCGGCACCATCTATACTTAAATTGATATACAGGTCAGAGCAGAGGATTTTACAAGTAAAATATTCATGGTCAGGTTTGTTGTAAACACCATCTTATAATTTTAAAAATTCTCCTTCCATCCGATGCTTTCTTGACTAATAGACTTTGCTGTTCAAAGTAGTTGTATCTTATTCTAGTTGTTGTTGATATAAGTACATACAGTATGAATTTTGTAAAATGAAAATCATCAGCAATTAAGAGAGTTCGTATAAAAAGCAACGCTTCATACTGTAGCTTTCTCCTTTCCCCCTGTAAACGTTTCTCATAAATCAGCCCAAACGCCATATAAAACTTTCAAGTGAAAGCATGGCATGGTGAAACGGTGAAAGCTTGCTTTCATGAGTTTATAGGCTTACATGGTGAGTGGTGAGGGTCAAATGAATCGTTACTTTGTACGCACCCTGCCTGGAGTATAGGATTTGGGAAATCGGGAATTAGAAAATATATAATACTAATGAAGTACTAACTAGCTAATACAATTCAATGGAAAATAATAATCAAATAATTCATAGAACAATAATAACCTTGAACACTTGTCATGTTGAACACCAGCTGATCCAATATTCAGGCTAAAGATTTCGCGTGATTTGTGATTTACACAAGAAAATGTATTTTGCAGGTGCTTGTCACAATCGGGACTTTTCAGCAACTGCAAATAAAACAAAATTTATATTTATTTACAATCTTACATCAAATCATCATGCAAAATTGATCAACACAAAATAAATATGTGGAATGTAGGCATGAATAGGTACTGTGACGTGGGTGGGCACAGGCAGGGCAGTTTATTTTTTATGGCATGCACTCATGATCATGAAATGACTCATGAATGACCATGACTCAATCTACAAGACAGCTAATAAAAAGATAATGACACCATTTCACATGTCTCAAAGATTATCTATCAAAATTGGAACTTTTTAATCCAAAATTAATTTAGAATTTAAACTGTCCGTCACTTCAAGTTCAGTGATGGCGAACAGTCTTTCTCTTTACTAGCTGTCAAAATCAATGGGCCAACAAAAGACAAAAGATACAAGTCATTATTTCTTTCAATGCTTCAAATCAAAAGTATTAGACCAATATCCACGCACGTTTTTGAGTGTATTTACCACACGTGTGGGGATTCAAGTGAAAGTCGACTCAGAATATCGTCATATTTATATTTATATTACCAGCAAAAATTTTTATAATGTGCTACAAGCTGCAAGTTGTAAAAAGTAGGTAACTGTCCAAAATCCGACAGTGTAACGTAGAGTTTGAATTTGCCGGCAGACAACTTCTGAAACCATTATTCTGTGACCGCTACTATTTGATGTAAGAATGGAGAAAAGTATTTACGTGAAGCTATGATGTGAAGAAGATTGAAGATATCTTTGATATCTGCTCACGCTGAGCTCAGCTTACATTTTTTACTTTACGATGAATACAAAACAATACGTGATTGACGAATTGACGATTATTTCTAAATTATTCTGATCACTTTGCTTTAGAAATCAAACTACTGACAGTTGGCAAATTCTTACTGAGTAAGTTATGTAATACTATGTTGTGAGTTATAATTTTATTTCTTTGTCATTACTTCTCTAAGCACCAAAACGTTAACTTACTGACATTTTTATTCATAATTTTATTTATAGATAACTGGATAACATTTTCATTCAATCAAGATAGCAAATCTCTGAAGTGAAGAATTCATCTAAATATCAATATTATTGCTGTTTGGCCTTCTTTATTGGCTCCACGGTCCACCACACCGTCAACGTCAACCGTTCTGCCGAGTCACTTAAACATCCTACCGTACAGAAATTACGTACAAGAATTTCACGCAGATGGTACAGATAGATACGTTAAACTAAACGTAAGTAATTACTTATATTTTTAGCATGTCAAAAATCCTTTAGTTGTTAGTAACTCTACTAATGACTAATAATAATATTATCTCTTCGGTTTATTTTTTCATTATGTCACAAGAGCCAATAATATGTACACCGCACTTTTTTAATACCGATATAAAATAAGGATATCATAATCTGTGTGCTATCTATTTCATCTACCTTAATCCTGTCATTCCCTGCCTCCGTAAGGGAACCCTAACTATCATTATCTTGGTTCCTATCATCATTCAGATGTCAGATAGTGTCTGTTATTTTTTGTACACTAATTAATACATGCGTTGGGAATCTATACACGCTTTTAACAAACACACTGCCTTCATAATTATTGTAAAATTACACGTACGTACCTATACTATATAGTTATTAATATAGTAAGTACTCGCGTTACACTCGCACTCATTGCTAAATCAAGGACCGTAGTAACTGATTAAAAGTTGTATAATTATTAGCTTTTTTAACTGTAATTCTTTACATTTAAATATCATTGTTTGGTGAGATGGGTCCCAATGCTTTGTAAAATGCAGTTTGTCTTTTAATGATTGTGCGTCGGTCTGTCTGTCCTACTCTGCGTTCATATACGAAGTCATTTTAATATTGCAATTTGATTAAATGGTATAATTTTGAGTCAGATCAGATCTGAGACCCTGATATAAATTAATGAGAATGGATTATATTGAGATATTAACTATTTAATAAATTATAACTTATATTTTTTGTTCCATACTTTTTAGCACCCTGTCAGACCCTTTTTAAGAAGCTTCATTCCTGTTCTAAGTCCTAACTGAAGAGAGGGATTATTAGTGTTAGGGTTTTCAAATCTTGTTTACTTTTCACTCAATATATTTTTGGAAAGGCTATCAGAAAGGTTAGTCTGGCACTACTATAGCAAAACTCCTATAGTCCTAGATATCTTTTTAAAAAAAGTTAAAAGGATACTCCGAAGTACGATACGAAGTCTGGTACATGAAAATATATTTTTACATGTATGTACACAATGTTTTATTATTTTGTAATCAAGGAGCCTGTGTTGTTAGCCTCGCGGCTCTCTTCCCTCTGGGCTTTGGTATCAGGACGAGGGTCAATTTCCATATACTTGTAGTGTTGACGTTGACCCTCCTTAGTTAGGTCAGTCTTGTCATCTTGTTTCTTCTTGATCAGCTACCAGGATATCATGAATACAGTTTACGCTCCTTGGTTTGTACTTGTAATGTAGTGTACGTTTTTTGCTACTTACGATACGAAAGGCTATTATAATCAAAATAATGTCACATTTATTTTAGCAAATAGCTGGGAAGATAGATTATATGGTAGACAGTTTTAAAAGGATGTAGTATGGACTACATTTTGTTAATCCGTTTATAGTAATCAGTTAAAATGCCAAATGTGCTATTTTGAAATTGAATTAGGTTAATTTGTGTTGTTTGCGTGGCATGAATTAATTATTATAGGCTTGAAATGCCTTCTCCATAAGATGAGCTTACAAATGTTAAAAGCGACCTCAATAATATCATGACTCATGACCTGCTCATTTCGACCGGGCATAGCCATGCAGGAATTGATCTAGGGACTAATAGTCACTTGAATAGTATGTATATATAGTAGTGAGTAGTGTAGCATGGTGAGTGTTTGTCAAGACGATGTCGACTTGATTTGAAATTACTACATACCAGAAATTTGATGGCGTTGGTGAATGTAGTAATCCAGGTAAGCAAGGAAAGAAAATAAATATTTAGGTTTACCATCATTTCTTTTCTTGCGGTTGATTTACAGTTAGTCAATATACAATACCTATGTATTCATATGTACTCATTTTGTGTTAAGGTAGATAGCATACCGTGAATGAAATGCCTTAAAATACACGGTATGTAAAGCAGACCATCTGCAATGAAGACGAAGACAAGATGGAATGGATGGAAGAGAAGTAGTTGAGAAGCAAAATTTAAAAAGTATAACAGGCACAATAGGAACTGTACGCAATATACTTAATCTATACATATATGCTATCTAATGCTGTACCCATATATTTACAATACATAATTATGTAGGATGTCGGTAGATGTACGGTTAAGTAACAATACTCTTGAAAATAGGTCTGGCCTGGTATGGTGGGCATTGAGTATTCAATATTCATCTCATCTGCACACTGCACACCAACTTCTAGATACATTATGCCCATCTGCTAACTTAATTCGTCGGTAGTCAGCCGAAGCATGCAATCGTTGCATTAAAAGTAGTTAAGTAGTTTAGAAGACAGTTTGGCAAAAAGCAGCATAAATAACCGTTCTTTTGAGCTTAAAGAAAGACAATGTATTAGTAGAAGAATACTTCATTCAATTCACTCAACATCAGTCATCAATCGGGGAAAACAGTGATTCATGTAGATTCGCTCATGTAGTAGTATTTACTTTACAATATGGTCAAGGTGAAGTAATGTCGTATATAAGCGACTTGGTCCTTGTATGTATCTCTTT
The DNA here is from genome assembly GCA_019776445.1 of Tomocerus maximus. Lineage (NCBI taxonomy): Eukaryota > Metazoa > Arthropoda > Collembola > Entomobryomorpha > Tomoceridae > Tomocerus > Tomocerus maximus. The sequence goes on from JABASH010001128.1 coordinate 5,837, forward strand.
TATAAATGATGCGATTATGTGTCTGCCATCAGAATAGAAGACGAAGTATTTTTCTTTAACAAATACATTCTCATTCTCGTGTAATACTACAGTACGGTATGCACGTACTATTTAGTCAGTAGGAGTAATGTGCATAAGTACCTACAATGCATATTGTAAAATAAAGACTTGTGTGCAAAAATGGGATTTAAATGTATGTAGGTTGTAAGTGGTATACTGTTGCATTTTCATTTACACGTAATAATAATTTCTTTCCTTATTCCTTACGTGTACGCATACGTGTAGCAGGTAGGAATACAAAATAGCAATATACATTATATTCAGCATTGCTTATCGTTTTATAGCAATTGTGTTTTGCACATCTTGGAGTAGCTTTAGCCGTAGCACATCAGCCAAGCAAGATCCGTTGTATTTGTGCAAAGAGTATCATGCAAAGGTAGTAGTAGCTGTAATATTGATATTGGCTTGGCATACACATATTATTACACTGCACTGCTATACTGACTGAGTGACTATTACAACCTGCAGGTCGCCAAGTACCAAACCAAGTACTGCAATTGAGTGTTCAGTAAACTTGCCAACCGTAGTACTACTGCTGTGTGGATACTGTAACAATGCACTGCACAAAATAATACAGTGCAACATGCAACTGTTTGATTCTGTTTAATAAGGAAGGGAACGCTCGAAAGACGAAGAGTAGATGAAGTATAGATACGAAGACATGATTGGCAAAAGTTGTGGGTGCAAATAAATGTTTCCCCCGGGTTAATGTAATTGAGGGATGAGTGCGAGTGGATGATAATAATATTGTGAGTGTTAGTGGATTGTTTCTTCCACTGTCCTATGTAAATAGGAGCGAAGAAAACTGTGCGCTTAGGTATTTTTTTTTATAAACTTACAATTAGTAAGGATTTAGAGTAGAAGGTAGTGGTTGCAAATTCTATGCATTTGCAATTAGAATAGACTTTTTTGGCATTTCATCATTTCATACACAAGGCACGATACGAGCCTTGTGTATGTGTTCGTATCGTTTGTATTTTTGGTGTTTGTACGTATGTGTGTATGCTTGAATTGTAACAAGTGCTATTTGTATTGTGCATTGCATGAAGTGTGTTATATATACATACGTAGTTTGTTTGAGTGAATAGGAAGGAGGTTAAAACCAAGAATGAAATGAACAGCAAGTTAGTTTAGCTAACATCTTGTTTTTCACTTCACAGGTTAAAGGGTTAGTTAGGCTGTTCTTTATTTATCGTGTTATGCCACCCACACTTTTTTCATCCCCCATCAAATCATTTTATTGTTTTTGCAGTTTGATGTCCTGCCTGAGTTGAATTTTTACAGTTTGAATTGGATTGCGGACTGAGTTAAATGTCGGTATTTCGCAGATCAGGGCTTGTACATAAGAGAACTGCCTTCTACCAGCTGCTCTACGATCAGGTGAAAAGTGTGGACTTGAAGCCAGTCTCTAGAATCGAATACAAGTTTGACCCGTTTGCACAGAATACTAAAGAAATCAGGAACTTTATGTTTTTTCTGTCTGGGCCACAAATCAGAGATAGTAATATAAAGTGCACTTTCAAGACCGAAGTCGTTTGTGATCATTCTGAACCAACTGTTGTTTGCAAATTAAGTGAGTTATTTACTGTTTATTTATCTCATACCAATTTTTGCTTACTATTTCTTAAAATAAATGTTTAGCTAGGGTAATTTAAAATTTTATTTTGCTTTTTACAATCAAAACCAAAAGCCTCTAATTTTCTGACTCCAGTACTCCAATTTTAATTACTCACATTTTCTTCTATGCATAGAAATTTTTTAATTTTATTTTATAAACTTAATTCGTTTTTATAGAAGCTGAAATTAGTATTAGTCTTGTATTTATTTTACTCACTTCATTCATTTTCCAGTACAATTTTTGGTATTATATCTTTTTTGGTACTTTTCTCACAGTTATTAACGACTATTATAAGTTGGACTTAACCTAGTAGATGACTGTTATGACTTTACCAAAAACTTTGTTGAGAAGATGAGAACTGTACATGATTTTGATTTTGAATTCGATTGATTGTATTATTCACATTTTTAAATGTTTGATTAACTTCAATTTTAATGTCAAAGAGTTGGACACAGTTATAGCAAGTGACACACCACATGTCGTGATGCGTTTAATGTTCGTATTGAAGGAACAATAATAACAGTGATATGTGTTTGAATTAACTGTAGTTGACGGGAAAACACTTACATTCAAGACAGCAAATCTCACTGCATATGAAATTTTAAAAGAATTCAACCGAATAGTTTTGCCGTTGGTTCCGCCTCCTCAGGACACTCCTGTAGTCACCACAAAATCTCAGAGTCAGAAAAAGAAGTAACCAGATCTACCGTTGTGCTGTTTGGCTAAATTAGTATACGGTACAGAAAATAATATTATTACAAATACGTAATTAATAATTAACGAGTCAAAATGACAGCTAAGAAAAACAATGCTGCTTTGCAAGCTATCGACCATATTTATAGCCAGTTTCCTGCCTTTACAGATGTGTTTGATGAGGAATCATGGTACATTTTTGCATTTTGCTTTACATGCTGTACTATACTGGTTGCTTTTGTCGCATCTCGGTTCATTACAATCAAAGAAGCTCAATGATTTCATCTGCTGCGGAACAATCAAAGTAAATACCATGGCTTAGCCTACTGAACCCTATCATAAGTTATCATGATTGACCCTTTTCGCATTGGTTAATTAGGTTGTTGATTTTCTATTCAATGGGTTTCTACCTAATTATTAGTTAGAATTATTATGTCTTGTATACTTAATTTTTCCAACTGTCAGTAATTACGCAAGTAGCCACCAATTACTGCTATCCTTCTTTATATGGAATATGTTAAAAATTGAAATCATTAAATGAAGTGTTATGAAATGTGCACTTTTAATGAAAATGCCTTAACATGCAAACATGCTATATTGCCCTGATTGCTATATAAAAGAGGATCCCATGCCTTTCTTTAAAATTGTCTGAGAAACTTTATCCAAATAATCATCTAGTATACGCAATAAGTTCATGTCAATGAAAGTAAAATTTTGAAAAGGTTGGCCAATTTCTTGCTTGTTCAATAACACAATCTCAAGACAAATATTATGAGATGTACTCTAAGATATAAAGCGTTGAAACAATTACACTTGTAATCCCACGCTCGAGTTTGATTCTTGTTTTACCATACACCTTTTCATGCAAAACGATGCCGTTGTTGCAATTTGCAGTAACTTTTATCAAGCAGGGCACATACTTATTTACTGAACGTATGCTACTTATACACATACTCATTGGAAATGGGAGCATTTACTTAATGACTTTGTTATGAAGGTGTAGCTTGTGTGTAAACCCTTCTCTAAGTCCCTAAATACAATACATGCGTACATATAGGTACTATCTAGGTACTATATTTACGTATACTAATAATAAACAGTGACCCTTTATTTTAATGTTCATGTACTAACACCACGGAAATTAACATTTTATCATTTGATATGCAGAGTGAGCGTTATGGGTTCATGCAATCAAAAGAGAAAGCAAAAAAGGCAATGACTTCAGATGTAAGCGTTGAGCTTCGTTGGTATTAGTATTTTTATTGTGTTCATTTGGTTTAAGTTGCTCAAATATTAGCCCTAATGAGTTCTCTCTAGTCGGTAGTCATCTATATATCCTTAAAACCCTCGAATGAACAAAAGGAACAGTTAGTTAAAGTTAGCCAGTGTTATATTTATACTTATGTACGATTAGTATTTAGGGAATGTAATCAGTAAAGTACACAATACATGCAATGCATATAGATAGTCATCTCACAAGATCCTACTGCATAGATATGTATAATTTTTTACATTACATTTCTGTTTCAACATCATCTGAACTATTTGTATTCTTTGTGTAAGCTGGTTCATACTTTATTATGTACTATACTATTTACGTTTATTAGTATCACTGCACTTAACTGTATCTCCTGTTTACCATTTTACGAGACTCATTAAGATCCGTGTAACATAAAAACCGCAAGTTGTCTTCTCTAATCTTTTCTTCTTAGATTGCTTTGATGTAGTAGTATGGGAGCGGAAATGATAAATTGCTGTTGAATTGCTTTAATATAATGTATTATTGTATTGTATTGGAATGTACAGTAAAATAAAGAACAACCAGTGCAAGTAGAGCAATATAAAATCGGTGGTGGTTTCGTCTTTTGTAATTTTCCTTTTCATCCACATCAACAGTCTTCTTCATAGCAATTTTTTACATTGCGACCTCTAATAGGTACGGGGAGGTAAAGTTTATTTTTAACGCGGAAACCCAAATCAAAAATGCATCCTTGGAATCCTTTGTGTAATGGCAGATCGTGGGGCAGTCCCTCAAAGCGGAACGCTTCGTATCCTCCAACATATAGGTCAGTGTCAACATTAAGTCTGTATAAAGGCCCTGGCGCTTTTCCTGTACTATTACGCATCCCATCCACTTTAAGCCAAGCGTGACGCCCAGATCGCCCCGCAAAAAGAGTGTGTACATTTAATCTATTGTCAATTCGACTGGGCGTGATTATCCTCTGAGTACCTGAACCTAAATTCCAAGTCAAAGCGATGAAACCCTGAAGAAAGGTAATGGCAAAGAAGTCTGCCGCTTTGTCTTGGTCGAAATAATTTGAATTTTTTAACTGGGATGAGTGAGACAGTGTCAGAGGGCTTTCTAATTGTGCGGGTGTTATTGGCGCATTCACCCAGTCGTTTCCAGTGTACATAAGAATGGAAATTTGAGTCATGTTCGTTGTAACAAAATGAAACTTTAGTTGAACCCAATCAGCAAATCTAGGAATAGGATCGTAGGCTATGAAAGCAGAATAGTCGTAATGGAAAATGGGTCGAAAGGATGGCTTCGTGATGTTAACTTGAGATTGGCACATGAGACCTGTATAGCCTAGTGGGCATAGGCAGATGGCAGTTGTGCTGAGGGATGACGCAGTTGAAGAAGCCGAAGTTGATCCTTCAGAAGTAGAAACATTACTCAGTTTATTGTTCAAGGGAACTGTACAGGTTGCACCGTTCAGACAAGGATTGTAACTGCACACTCGAATTTGGCATCGGATTCCTTGATACCTGTTAGTATAAAACATTTATATATGGATCAGTATTTATACTTGGCACGGATTTTCTATAATTACGTAAAATCCAAAAGTAAAACTCATGGTCCTCGACTGAACCCTGTTGACTACAGGTAGGAGCAAATTCGGGAGGAATGAGATAGCAGTCAAATCGAGTATTATATCTGATAAAGTACATAGGATATACCTAACTAATATATGATTTACAATAGTAGCACGTAACATTTTAACTTGGCTAGTGTAGAGTTTTTAGCGTGTTAGTAGTATTTGATTACCCAGGAGAGCAGATACACTCCCAGAAGGGAAATTTGTTAGTTGAAACGCATCTTGAAGAAGGCGAACAAGGATTTACGATACAGCCGAAAGCAGAGCACTCAGATATATCTCCCCCGTCTAAGGCATCTCCGAACATGTTTTGGCTTTCTTGATTTATCTGCAACAAAGGACAGAACATAAATAAACTACCTTTGTATATCCCTCATATACGTTTAGTTATAGTTGCACTACATCGGAAAGAATACTCAGTTATACTGTCCTTTCTATTCTAAATACATGCGTGGACAAGTCATACATACAGAATTACACACAAGCTTAGAAATAACAGAATGCTCTACCTAACACATTCTATGTACATTAACTATAAACCGAAAAGAAATCCATAAGTTAGTAGAGTTTTGTATTGAAATGCATGAATCAGTGAAAAAATGCACTCAATGTGAAGTAAACTACATAAAAGTAAAATGTAATGTACCTATTGTTAGCACAATTTTTACGGTAAATACAATGACTATATAGTAAACAGCTAAGTCGCTGTAATGGCAGTTAATAAAATGTAATGTGACATTATGATATAATACTATTATGTTCAAATTAGTGCAATGTATGTAGTTTTGTCTAACTTATTGTGGCGTCTGCACAAATGCAGAAAACAAATAGGTAACATTTTGCTAAGCAGTGTTACATAATAAATGGATTAAATATAAATATTAAGTCAATTTTTCCCACTAATGGTACAGCTATTACAACTGATTACTTGAAATAGATTAGTTGTACTTGAGGTAATAGATAATAGAATATTTAATACACAATGTGTCATTTATTCAGGTTTTTCTTACCATTAGTTTGTGCATGCATCCACGAAATCCAGGGAGAACGGCGATGAGTTCATCATTTTTCTGAGCTTCATTCGTGTGAACGCCTCCTATGTAGACTATATCAATTGGATTCCCATGAAGACTATTTCGTCCAACAATCTGCTCTCCTTTCATAATGTACGAGTGGTTCACACTAACTTCACCAATACAACGAAATTCGTTCGCACCATGAATGACCATATTCATTTCGAACTCGAGTGTGAAATTGTAGCCATTATCAACTCGAGTTCTCGTTTCGACAAAGTGCATTGATTGAAATCCACAAGAAAAGTGCAAGGTGACTAATCCACTTGAGAGGAATATTAAAGAGTAGACTGAACTACTTCCAGTGTATATAAGAATCCCTTCGGGAACAACAGTGGCCATTTGTGTGGTGATATTAACGATATTTACAGTTCCTGCAGGTAATTTGTAAGCTAAGAACGAGTTTCCTGAGAATGATGGGGTTTCAAATCTCTTTCTGGCTATTTCGCATCTCTCCCCCATGAACTTGAAAGGACATAGACAAATCGGTTCGATAGACTCTGAAATACATTTGGCATTATTCTGGCAGTAATTGTCACACGGATCGGAGAGATTGGCCGCGGGCGTTGGGGTGGGACTGCTTACTATTAGCGTTGGTTCTGGACTGCTGACAGAGAAAGTTGTCGTGGGTGTAATAGTCATTGAAAAGAGGTCACTCGGAATGACTTTCGTTGTCGTAACGAAAACGTCCGAGCTGCCCCTGCTTCTAATGGCGGTAGGAGAAGCTATGATTTCACTAATTGTCAGCAGATTTGAAGTTTCATAAGGAAACTCAGTACGCGGTTGCACAGATGATCTATCTGAATCTATAATGTCCTGAGATTGTCCCGGAGGAACAACAATTACTGACGTTAGTAGGGAATCAGAAGCCGTAGTAACTGTCGGTGCTAAAGATAAGGACACATTTATTCCAACTGTGCCTACGAAATCAGAAGAGGCATCAGGGTGATAGGGTGGGACGGTGGCGACGATAAGAGTCGTTGGTGTGGGTGAGCTGAAAGGAATTGTTTCTGCTATCGTGGGAGAGCTCTCGTTTGATATGACAACCTCACTCGAATCATCGCCTACATTTGTATTTGTAGGTAACGGGGACTCGATAACATCAATCGTCGTTCGAGGAATAGCTGTCAAATCGGCAGTGGGAATGAGAATCGTTGGTGTTGCTGTTGGCTTGATGTAATCCTTAGAGCTCTCCATTCCTACATCGTCTGATATGGATGGACTCAGTTCAACTGAAATCGATTCACTAGGAAAAGCTATTGGAGATGTTCTAAAAAGATCACTAGAGCTACTCTCCACGGGAAACGATGGCGAGAGTGACGCTGTCCCATCCATTCCTCCTGGAACGGAAGTCGTCGTCGAAACAGGAGAATAGCTAGCAATATCTTCACTGGCAGTGGCAGCATCGCTGTTGTAAATTAGCGTTGATAAACTCATTAGCACTGACGACTCCTCTCCGACAATGGAAAATAATGAGGTGGATAAGCTCGGCGATGGAAATGGTAATTTAGATAAGGATGACTCTTCTATTGTGACAGATTGAGTTGTGAGGTAAAGAGACTCTGAGACTATTCCTATGTCACTATCGGAGAAGTAGGGCGTAAGGGATAAGCTAGGCATTATTGCAGAAGTAGAGTGAAATGTGGGCGTGGGTGACTCGGGTGATTCTTCAGGAGATGTTAGTGTAATGGATGGATTGATGACAATCGTCGGTGTCGCTGTTTTATTTCCTCCAGGGTCATAAGGAGACTCTAGCGATAGAGACCAGTCGTACATTTCGCTAGATAAATGGGCAGCTACTGTTGACGTTGACGATAGCACTAATGTCCCATCAGGACTTGATGACACAATCTCTGTCGTCCTCTCTGGAGACAATGTTGAAATTGGTAGAGTTGGGTTAGGGAAGACGCTGAGAGATTCGGTGACTAGTGGAGGAGTGATTGTCGAATTGTATCCTTGGCATTCTGGCTCCGTCGCGTTGGCTATTGTACATTGACACTTTGGTCCGAAAAAGTCTGGTGGACAGGAGCAAGCAAATCCTCCCACACCATCGACGCATGTCCCTCCGTTGTAACATCTAAAATCATTATCATTATCTTCATTTTTACAATGCTTTTTATAGATATCCTAAATATTTTTTGTAGTTTTTGGTAAACTGTTCAAAGCATATTCCAGATTGTAGGAGGATATTACGAGTATCAAAATTGTTGCTGTTGAGAATTGTCCTGACTTGGGATTTTATTACTTAGTATTCTGTGCCGTGCCTTGTGCCTGTCCATTTTCAACTGATAAGTTCATTTAGTCCATTTAGCATTTCGAACTATTTTGTCCCTCTACAAATTATGGTGCTCAAATAAATATAAGGTGACCAATGTAATGCATTATGAATATGAGTGCAGGTTCACTTAAACCGAACCTAAATTTAGCCAGTGAAATACAAAACAAGGAATCAATATTTATTCGTATGGATTGCAACACTCCGCATGAATTGTTAATGCAGTTTACCCTACTCTCACTCACTACAGAGAGTTGGACAAGAACGTGCAATAGTTGCTTTTTTATTTTCTAAACACATTGCCTCAACCGGCACGGGGACACTCACACGTGCCTCTCTTTTCGCCAGGGGGTATAATAAGGAAGGAGGTCCCGGTATAGATAGGTACTAACTAAAGGACTTATTATTAGGTAGGCTATGCGTTTAGGTTGCGACAACTTCAATGATTTGTGTCGACAACGATACGGTTTATTTATATGAAAGGTTTGTGACTATCCCAGTCTAAAGAAGTATCGACTTGTTAAATCCATCGATTGATCCTATAGCAAGGCAGGGTAAAATAATATAGCTATACATAGAAATCGAAAGAAACGCAGATTACCCGTTCATGAACCTTCAGTTCAGAAAGGGAAAATTAATGACGGAAAACTGCAAAATTAGCTCTGAACAAATTAGGTAGAAAATAGAAGGAAAGAATTATCTCGTAATAGGGCAAATAAAAAAGTTGCCTTACAACCTGCACGCATAATTTCTAATCTCATGGGTATTCCTCTTCGCGTTTTAGAAAGAAGACACGAAAGCGAAATCATGTTGTCAAGTATATGAGATGGTGATGGTAGTGATAAGATTTTTAGAATTTATATGAAACTATTGGGTTGAGAAGCTCATTATCAAGGGAATTTTATGAAATCGTATTTTGTAATGGTCATTGGTCACATGCACCATTAGATACGTTGAACCATACCAGATAGCTTATAAGATATATCCAGTTTGAATTAGAATTACAGTGTGATGAGCATTTGAAAGAAAATTGAGTTACTTTGGAGGTGGGTAGCATTCGTCATATTTTTCCTCGCATAAGACACCGTGGTAATCTGGTACACAGTAGCAAGTTTTCTTATCATCTTCCTCCAAGCAGAATGCACCATTAAGGCAAGGGTTCTCCTCACAAATCTTTAGTTTCGTTTCACATGCTTTCCCCATGTATCCTGTATTAATAAACGTTGTTAATATAGTCACACAATAAACTTCGAATCCCCGCTATCGCTATCATCTATGATAACCATTCAAAGAGAACATCTAACGACTTCCTTGCAACTCTCACTGCTCCCAATTAAAAAATATTTTAGCGCAGTTGCTAATTGCTAACATAAAGATGATTAATATGGCAGTAAACAGATAATAAGGTTTTCTTACCGAAGGGACAGGCACAATTAAAGTCATTGATTTTGTCAATGCAGATGCCTCCATTTTGACAAGGCTGAGACTCGCACTCATTAATATCAGTTTGGCAAGTTTGGCCAGACCAGCCTGGCTCACATTCACAAATGAATGCACTTCCTAAGCCATCTATGCATTTTCCACCGTTGTGACAGACGTTGTCTGTCGTGTTGCAAATTGATATGTCAATTTCACACTGGCTTCCTGTCAAAAATACATTCTGGCTTTAAGGCTGCCTGGTCGATGCGTAGAACAGCGATAGCACATCCCCCGTGGGGANTTAATAAATCATCCGATAACGATGTAATAAGACGTGTACTTCCAAGAAAAACTTTTTTGTTCTTTTCAGCAGACTTTGTAGCTGCAGGAAGAAAGAAGTACTCACATTGTAGATAGTGCTGTTGTAACTTATAATTCGTGCGATTACATGTAAAGTTGAATTAATTGGACAAAACTTTTACAAATCACACTGTCTGCAAAAGGTCAATGTAAAAAGTAAACTTTTAAAAATTTATTACAAGTTTTTCTGTAACCTTTGAAACCTGGCAGGCATGAACACATGAATCCTGTTCCATTTGCTGAGTTTGGGTCGTAAGTGCAAGATCCGTTATTTTGGCAAACAAATTGTTCGTCACAGACAGACAAGTCGTATTCGCATAAATTACCTATTCACAAATTCACATAATAAATATTAGCAAAACCTAGTTCAAGATTCTATTTCATAATGCTGACTTGGAGTTAATTGTATTATCATAGAATAATTTACTATGCAATTGATGTATATAGCCAATAGGTGAAACCTAGGAAGGCTTAAACAAAGCTGAACTTTTACTATTTTTGTCCCGCAACAGATGAAAATGATAATTATTATTTGTAATTTGCATAGATAGCCCCAAATGCTACTAACGTTGCATGTTCGCGTCATTTGTACACATGTACCAGCGCACGTGTGTGTGTAAAATATGTATTTAATGACAATTGTATATATATATGTGTAAGTAATAGTATTTGTGTTGAGGTTATGTATTTACCTTGAATGAAGAGCAGGAGCAATAAAAATGGCACTATTGGTTTTGCAAAGGACAGAGTAGTATAAAAATAAAATCTGATTGCAGGCCACCTGAGCATTTTCAAATGTCTGTAGGACACATTATGAGCAATTAAGTATTATTGGAGTTGGAAAACCATGTCACCGTCAAATACATGGGAGTGTAACTAACTATCGAGTGCAGACAGTGAAACGTCCAGCCGAATGCTGAAAAAGTTATAGGCTCACTGCTGCTGAGCAGTTGGTCAATTGGGAAGAAATAAAAAACACATTTGTATGAATATCAGTTAGCAAACTGTAGGAGCAGTGAATGGATTATTATTTAGCAGTAGAGAAAGTGTGGTTTACAACAAATAGAACGAAATGGAACTGACAATGAGTAGGAGTCAGTGAGGAGTAGAGTAGGAGTATAAGTAGAGAGTAGCGGTTAGTTAGTTATATTAACTGAGAGACCTGTGAGGACAATTGCACCGGAGAATTATGTGATTGCCGTGGCGTGGTTTCAATTTAGTATCCGGTCGAATAAGCTCACAGAAAATGTGGGGGATGGAAGTGTAGGCAAAGCCTAGGGATCTAATGGCGATTAGGTGTGTGTGTTTTGAACAGGACCCAGGACACGTTGTTTAAACTACAGTAGGTATAGTACAGGTACGTAGGGACGGACTACAAGGGAAGGGGTAAGCTCAAACCGGTAAACTTATAGAAGCCCGAATTCTATATTCTATATATTATTACACATAATGATTAGTTGATGGAAAACCCGGTACATGTAACGTAGAAAGGTAGTAAAAGTCTAATAAAGTCCAGTGAATGGCTCGACTTGAAGGAAAAATAATGCGAACGGAAACACTCACAATATCAGACACTGTTCAAAGACATATTATGCATATAGGGACTTTCTTTACTATTCTTTTTAGTCGCCCGGAGTGCTTTGTGAAATTATAAGTCCACATTGCCATAATCTATAGGCGCTGGATACCTATAATTAATGCGTTATACTATAGATTATTTTACTTGTATAGAAGGCAATGGTCCAAGTCGACAAAAACCAATAGTTCCGCAATGGAGACGGAAGTGCTGTTTGTATCCCCCTATTATCTACAGTATTTTCTGAGCATATTTAGACACATCCTTATTTTTAGTTACTGAATTAGACAAGTTGTGATGAGACCAATGGCTCTTTTTGTGTTTGATCAAATATAATATTGGAGCATTGTGCAATAGATAACTATTGCAAGTATTTGCTTCGACTCTTTGTGAATTCGGTTGGACGGAGAAACAGCGAGTATTATTGGAAAAGTCTTCGCTTGACTTTATTTTATATAGTCTTGTCTGGAATTTTGTCTCGCCGTTGCTTATGGAACATCGGAACATGGTACATCGATAAATAATGTCTTGGGCCATGAAATATGTTGGAGCAGCATATGACAACTTACATGTAACGTAAGTTGGGTAACTTATACTTTGTAGGTAATAAAATATGCAATAGGGAAGGCCAATTGTGTATGAAGTACCAATGCACTGGAGAAAAAAGGAAAAGACTAGGGTAAGACAAGACAGGTGAACAAAGGAAGGAAAATCATTAATGTGCTTTCTCTGTGGCGACATGCACTGGAGTGATTGGTCCGAGACGTGTCTGAACGGGCATTCTTCTCAGGCAATTGATCAAACCTCCCTGATTCCCCGATGTGAGAGATAAAACATCTTTGTCTTATTTTCCTGCCTTGTCAGGTCTGACTGGGACTATTTCATTCATTTTGTGATTGCATTTATCTGCAAGGAAGTACCTTAGAATTGTTATGTTTCGCAGAACTATATCTTATAATTTGTTTGTTGTAACATTTTGATACAGGGATACTGAGGGTGACATAGATATGAATACTGTAAGGGGCAACCTCTGCTTGTATTGAGTACAGTGAAGTAATTAATATTGCACTAATTTCCTTCTAATTTTGGCGTAAATTCTAGGAAAATTCTCTGCTAACTTTCTTTGAACTCGGGAAAAGGAAATTACTTTTCGATCCGTTTTTGCATGAATAAAAGCCGATGGTCGCATTCTGTAATTGTAATAGTCATGTAATGTAGTAAGTGCGATGAATTATTCTTTCTTGTTGATGAAGCTGAACAATGTTTGTTCTTAGCCTTTGATATCTACGTCGCAGTAATTCGTGCTAGTGCTAGGTACCCGGGTATCTAATTGGACAACATTTCGTATGTGATTATCTAATGACCGTTGATTCCTTAGTCACTGTTTTGACATGATAATGACTTCAGTAACAAATCTCTAGTTCATTAGTTAAACAGGAAAACAAACAGTGCGTGTTTGATCAATAAGAAGTATGCAAACATTAACTTCTTTTCTGTCTGAATAAGTAGTATAGGTACTTGAAGACAGGAATGGTTTTGAATTCCCAGGTTTAATGGTTTATATGGGATTGCTAATTAAGTGCTGATTGCTAGAGTATTCTGATTATTATGCTTTAATTATTGTTATCTAATTAAACCCAAGGATATGCTGTAGATTTTAGTCTTATCTCTCAATACAAAAGGAAATGGAATGTAGTCAAGAAAAGACTTTCTCTGACATAGGATTATTTCGTAATATATTTTATTATAGCATAATTCCCTTTCGTTCATGGCTCCCAATTTCCCTTAGAAATCCTGAGACGTAAAAAATTAAATGCGGTACCCTCATATCTATCAAGCAGCGCTAACTCCACTGTGCATAGTGGCGTGTCTTGACATGTATTTAAATACTCACCAAGTGTAGATGTATTGAGAATATCACTTTACCTGAAAAATTTTCAGGGCAGGAACAATTAAAGGAAGCAATGCCATCAATGCATGTCCCTCCATTGAGACATGGAGAAGTTCGACACTCGTCCCAGTTGATTTGACATGAATAACCAGTAAACCCGTTTCGGCAATAACATTGATGTGTCCTTAAAATTTGAAATGAAATTGCATCAGAGTTTTTATTTGACATGTTATACCTTCTCTTTAACATAATCCTACAGTTTTGAATTTGCATATTCATATTGGTAGGTGTATTGGTAGGAATATTTTAATATTTCATTTGCAACACGAACTCAATAAAAGTTAATTGTGTTGCTATTTTTTGATTTCAAGGAGTCCTCTATGAATTATTTAAGAATATTTTAGCATCAGTCTTGAATGTGTTGGAAGGAACTATAAAATTCAAATACAGTTACCTCTGCACATAATTGCAATAGTGAAGGGAATTGACAACATAACAAATGTACAAATTCATACCTACAAAGAAGCGGTTTTACTAAAGCCTAGTCTTTATTGTGTATTGTGTACACACTACCAAACCTTTCCCCTCTCCCGCATACGTGTTTACATTAGAGAAAAGTCAATGCAAAGTAGATTTGGAATGAACTCATCTCATAATATGTATAATACTTACCACCTACATCGAATAGCATACACCCCATTATGAGCGTAAGGGTTAGTTTTCTATTCTTTCGACCAGGGTTGATTTCTATTCTACATACATATGTATATTAGCGCTGTCACATTGGAATTGCGGTTGTATAATTTGCCATGAGTCAGTCTCAAAGCAATTTATTATGCCTCCCCCACTTGCTCTTTTCTAGTAAATACTCATCAGGTATTAGTATGCCTATGCCCTATGCCTATAGATACCATAAATACGTGTGTAGTCTTAAAAGGGGGATGATGTGTACACATTCATTGTGTCGGTAATTTTTCCATCTGATTGTCACCATAATAGTAGACAACGCCCTTCTCTGTTCACTTCCCCCTTTCAATGACATGTGCTATAGATTCTTTTTTGTTGTGAAATTAGAGGATTGACCTATTCCGTCGGATTGATTAGCAGGTTGTTTACAAAACGTTATTATAATGTAAAAGGTAAATGACTCCATTGTGAGTTGATATTTCTCCACGTATCAGTACACAACAGTTGACAGTACAGACTCCAATGCAATGGGAATCGGAAATATCGGCTAATCTGTACACATTCTTGCTAAATATAATTTTCTTCTCATCACTACATTAGTTTTCTCAAGTAAATTTTGAATTATTTAGTAAAATACTGTACCTGTTGATTTGGATGTCATCGATGCAAATTCCGTGTACACAAGGATTGTTTACACAAGCGAATCCAGCCCAAATAGGTCTTATGCAAATAGCAATAATAACGACAACAATGGCACTAAGCCAGAAATGTTTTTTGTACTTGGAGATTTTATGTGGGATGATTCCGTTAGCGAAAGTCCATGTGAAGGTACGCATGATGAAAGAATGGCAAGAGAGAGAGAGAAGTGATATTATTGGTAGGGAAATTATTCAGTGATTTATCATGACGGTCTCTGTTCCAAATGAAAAGTAAAACAAAGGAAAGTTGATTGAGAATTTGATTGTAATTGTAGGAGTGGCAGCACCTTAAAGTATTACAGATGTCTGGGTGAAGATTGCGTGGCACAATTAATCCCTTGGACATTGCAGAAATGTTGTAATTTTTTATTTTAGAGGCAGTATCTTTATCCTTAGTCTTTGAAACGGAACTGGGGTAGCAACATTTTTATGTTCTTCAATTTTTCGTCCTCAATCCAGGAGAATGATTTTCTTCCATGTAAATTTATTTCCTGCACGAGAGAACGAACGAGGACATGGCAAATCCGTGATAATTTTTTGTCCGTCGATTCCGATTCGGTAGTCAGTATCCTTGTGTGCTTTGCAATTACTTAGAGAACATACTGCAGGTGAAAGGATTGACAAAATACAATACACAATATATGCTTATCATGTCCAATTCACGAACCTATATCCTTTGCATGTTATACTTCCTCATACGAATGATTTCACGAAATTCACCAACGACACGACAAAAGAATTTCTTTAACATTCAAGACAAGACGAAGAAATGAGAAGTCGGGGCAAGCAATGGTACGAGGTCGTGTCAGACACAGACACGTGGTCAAAGAGTTTCTTAAGCCAAATTTAGCTCTATAGAGACTCGGACTCAATTCAATGCTGTTCCATTTGAATTCGATTCGAATTAGAAATGAACATGCTTCTTGAGCAACTCTATCAATTACTGCAATCTTTCCTTTTTCCTACACTCTGTCGTGTCAATGTCTTGCAAAAGTTGTCGATTCTCGCAACATTGTCTTATCTTTAGACGGTGCATGGAACTCGGATTTGAAATCTACACCTAACCGTCACTTTCTTCCGTTTTTCAAACGCGAACTTTCTCTTTCCGAGAAAATAAAGAAAGTAATTGGAAAATTAATAAATAAGACTATTTCATCTAAATAACTTCGATAAATGATACTTTGCAAAGCAATTAAAAATTTCGTTATTGCTAATTTAAGTAGCACACGAAAGTCACATAGGGAAATGGATATGGGTTACTAATGTATGTACAGTAATAGTTTAATGAGTTTGTAACTTCTCTAAGTGTTGTAAATAGTTTAAGAACTCAGGTGCTTCCTCAAAAAGTTCAACTTGGGTTGTCTACTTTGTGTATTGAGTAATGTCTGGATTTGGCTAGTACAGGTGTACAGCACCACTACTTAGGATTAGTACTAGAGCTCTACTGCAAAGTATTAATTCCCTTGTGTTTTCCACTTTCTTAGCTATGTGCATAAAACCAATGAGGTTGGATAGGTTTCCTTATGCAAAGTAGCGGCATAAACCCTACATACCCAATTCGGGTAGTGTGGAAGAAACCCGGTGCGGATTCGGATACCATGGATATCGGACCAAAACATTGTCGACTCATGGATTGAGTGTGTTAAGTGCAAATACATACTTTTCTTATAAATGGGTCAGTATGAATGAAAGTTCACTTTCCCTAATAGCAATTGGTCGTTGCCTTTAATGCTAAGCGTCTGCTTTTAAACGAATTGAAAACAGAATACAAGAACAAGGAAGTCACTACTTTACTATACTTAGCGGAATATGTCTTTTCTCTCTGACCAGACAACTTGTCTCGTTTCCTATTTTTAGAAACTTTCATTTTATGTTTACTATTGAATCATCCGCCTTTGCATTTAAGTAATTTATCTTTTATACAAAATAAACCTACATGGGCATATTAGGTTGCCTATTTTCTATAAAATTATGTTACGTTATTTTATTGCTATCTACGTTATCTCTCTAGCTGGTTTGTTGTGGGGCCTGTGGGGCTAGGAAAATTTTATGTGCACATCGCGCACTTGTAAACTGAAATATTAAAGACATAATGCTTGTTCCTTGTTTGCATTTTCACTTTCTTGTTGGTGATTTTGTAGACATGTGCGTATTACAGCTGCTAATGGGAATTACATGAATAAATGACAATGTGTTAGAACGTAACTTTCGCATTTGGTTGACAAAATATAGTATCCACATTATAAATAGGTAAACTCTTGCTAAAGGACTTTGTGTGTCCGTATACTAGAATACACAAAGTGATGTAATTTTGGTGACAAGGGAATAATATTGAGAATCGATAGCTTCCAGGATATTGAGTTTCAAACAGATGAACGTAGCGAAAAGGTAGGAGTGCATTGAACTATAAACTTGCTGTCAGCTATTTACACGTCATGCGTTTGCTCTACGCATTCGACTTCTAGTTGAGTATGTGTAATGTGTACTCACATGCCGAATGCGGACGTTTTGATGCGTGTGACTCGTTAACGCTTTATTGACTATATGTAAACAATGGATTATAGATTAATGGATCAATTGTTTAAGAAATCTAAAACGTATTCTAAAATGGATACCTTGCTTCATGCTTTCACTGTCTTTGTTATTATTTATGTGGCTTACCTTATTGTTTATTTGTATGTACGTTAAGATATCGTAATGCATGTTATTTTTGTGCAGAAATGGATCTGGAAAAACCGATATTTTGTTTGGAACATTGCAAGGGGAAAAGAATTTTTGGATTTGGGATTCCACAGTGTTGCCCCTTCTGCAGAACTGATTTAAATGAATGTTCGTTAAGAATACCTCCTTTCAGGTGAGACAGTAGAAAACAAAATGTGAAATTCCCACGTAATTATATGTTATACGATGTGGCTATGTTACGCAGAAATTCACAATTCATGAAATTAATATTTACGTCAACAGATTACCAACGCCTTTCCGTGATGCTCAAAAGAGTCCTTGCTCAATTGTTCTGAAACCTACCAAAGGAGACTTTCTAACGTGAGTAAAAACTCATTTTACATTACATCTGATTGAATATCCTTGGATCAGTCTAAATAAGATTTTGAGTAAAAAATATTTCGTGTTTTTGTAGGGACTACAAAAATTCTGACAGCCTTCACATTGGTGTTACAACATCAACTGGAATTGTCTTTGAATTCGATTCTGATGGTTTGAAGAGTGGGAAGACTGCGGGGTGGAATAGATGTTTGGCGATTCGAGAATTTAATAAAGACAAAGATTTGCCTTCATGGGGCCAATATTGGGACTTCACCCTTCAAGCTATTTCTGGTCAAGAGCTTTGGACAAAGGACAGGTAACATGGGAATCTGCTTAATATTTACTAGATGCAATTAATTTTATGTTAGTGATTACCTGTTGGGGCTTAGAAATTAGGAATTCTATTTCATGCTTTATCTTGTTTCTTAAAGTACGAATATTGATTTGGAATAAAGTGAATGTATATACATTTTCAGATATAACGAAACAACCCACAGTTGCTATACATTTGTATTGGCATTTTTGAGAGCCCTCCAGAGTCCTGAATTGAGTGTCTTTGCTCGGGATCGGCGAATGTTTTGTGAAAGGTATATTCTTCCGAAGACGGCATCGGCTGCAAAGTACATAACTCTATATAGAAAACTGATGGCCGAAGGAAAATCTTAAAGTCTCTTTCTGACTGATGCGATGTTAATATCGATTGCCTTAAACTGTGACTTCATTGAAAACGAACAATAAGAGTAAAATATCATTGTCAACCAGATAGTAGTTCTATTTGTGTCAAAGCAAAGGTTTTAAGTTCCTAGAACAAATGAAACTGTTTCGGAGATTAGTTAGCATGTAAGAAGTAGATTCATGCACCACGACCACATCTGACTTGTATATGGAAATTAAGGATTAGTAATTATTAGCAAGTCACTGCATATTAACTAAGATGATTTTACTTTGTAAACTCTAAGAATGTACTACTTTACTTGTAGGATAATACCACTTACGTATCACAAAAATTGTAAAATGAAATATGACTATTAAAATCATTAATAATTTCTTATCATCTGCACATTGCCCGACATGTGTCTATCATTAACATTTATCAAAATTGGCTATTAATTATTTGTGGTAATATCTCTTGCAGAACATGCACAAAGTTTTCTCATTCTCTGTCTGTGTACACAATTTTAGTGTCATTACATTGTGAATATTATGCTACTGGGTACCGAATGTCATTCAATAGTGATGTACATTTAAGTATGCGACAGGCACAAAAATTATTACGTTTTGTAATTCATTTCATCAGTTTATTGAATTTACCCAATGAACATTAATGACCATTTGATCATAGAAAATATTATAGTAATTTTCTCTTTATCCGCCAAAATTGATTGCAGATGAATATTTAGTAAGTATGACAAAATTACTTGTTTTGACCCAATGTTCATTTTAATAGTCAAAATTACTTGCTTTGACTTTCTGTTTATTTTAATTGTCAAAATCCCCATTACTCGGACTAGCTTCTGTTACAACTTGTAGTAGGTTTCACATTTACATCTGCCAGTAGCCATAAACACGTGTATACTTGAATGCTAATGGCATGCAGATTAGTGAGTTTTCCCATTTGAGATTTTGTCATACAATTCACTTTCTGTAAATTATAATTTTATTAAAGATTTCCACTCAAGTCATGATGAGTAAAGTGATGTACCAGACAATTAATTGTTTTTATAGACCCACCATGATATGTCACTTGAAAGGTTTGTAATAATTAATGTGTATAGTTCTGCATACATTATTGGGAAAAAGTATGACGGCTATGGTTTCTTAATAGTTGATCAAATTAATGAAGTTGTAGGGTTAAAGCTTCTTACTTGTAACAAAGCAATGAAGATTTGGGTAACTTCGCAGTTCGCACTCGCATCCAATGCTTTGTTGCATGTGTCTTGTTTTTTTTGGCAATTGTCCTTTTTCATTTGGGAAAAGTCGTTCTATCAGCCAAGTGTTTGTCGCTATCCGTCTATCGTGTTTAATTTGAGTGTGGAATTTCAGTTTAATGGTCCTAACGTATGTTTATAGTTTGTTACACGAAACTAGCCGACATGGATTTTGGATGCAACAGAAGTTAAACATAGTAGGTACCTACAGCAGTACCTAACCATCATTTATCTGTTATAATAAGTATCTTGGCATTTCATACTAAAGTGTAGAATATACGGCTAGCTGTCTTGTATTTATATGTAAATTAGCGTTGATTTGTAAATGCATGCTTGAACTAAACTCTATCAGTGAGATCATGAATCAATATGTTAGTCATTTTCAATCTTCTTTATAGCCCTGTTTTTTATGTCATGTATTATTTTTGCTTAACGCATTTATGATAATGAGACACAAGTAGGTATGCATGTAACCATTCTAATGCCAAGTTTGTTCTTTGACAATAAACAGTACTAACTTGAGGTGCAACCAATACCCAGAAAAACAACATCCTTGTGTAGTATAAGTAATGGCCGGTTGTACGACCAGTCACTCATTTCACTTGTATGATTACAGATGCAGACTAGACACTTTATAGTTCATATAAATCCATTATGATTGTTTCAGCTGCGTTTGCGTTGTCTGGTTGTTTCGTTGCATTGCATGATCCCAGTTCTCTTTTGAATTGAAAAATGAGATGACTGCCTATAGGTATGTAATTTATACAGTTTAATTGCATTGTATAACACTAAATGCTTATAAGGACAGACATTATTTGAGAACTATTACTCTTCCTTGTTTACTGTTAGGCAGTGTATGTACAGTACAGCGACATGTTCTTATACTGTGTGAATGCAAAATACTTTATACAGGAATGAAATGATATACACAGCAAAGCGCAATATCATTGTACGTATACATTACATACACAAGAATACCAGAATCTACCAGAATTTAAATGTAAGTGGAACTGTAGGAGTAGCCAGAGTATCTTGTTCCGATACAAAAGACCAACTTTCAGTTGAATGTGTTGCCACTTTGCTACGGTAATGCTGCAATGTAACAATAATTTGAATTTGAAATATCGTATGGGTTGTATTGTAATGACCATAATATACCGTGCAGGTAGGTGTATGTAGGTATTTTAGATAGAAGAATGATTATTCATGCAGATTGTAGTTTGTTGTTTTAGTGCATTCAGGATGTAAATACGGACATCTCAGAAATTGAAAGTTTTGGATCGGAACATCAAAGTGGATTATTTAGATGAACTATGAATTGGACATAGGAGTAGTAGTATGTTATGTATGGAGCGAGTTTTGCACGAGGAATCTTATAAAGTTATAAGCACATACTGATAATTAGGCGTGCATCCTAACTGGTCCCAATATCTGTGTAATATGGACCTATTGAGAGAAATGCAAATGGAATAAGGTTATGTAGTCTGTCAGCGTACACCTGAAGTTACGTATGAAGGTACTTATATGCATCGAATTTTGCATTCAGCTCTTGTTAATATCCGTATTCGCCTATAGAGCTTATCCCACTTATTTTCATTTTGGAAGGGTACCTAATAGTTATAAATGCACTTGGGGTATGTGGCCCATCAACCCTATGTACTGCTCTGCCCTCGAGACAACATGAGATTCGCCTACTTCATTTACAAGCAAATCTCAGCTTGAGAAACAATCGCATTTTTTACACAAGGACTTTCAGTCAAATGTCAGTTATTATGGGTTCATCAGAATACGTTTTCATTGCATTTTCTGTTTTCGTCACTTGTGTATTTGGACAACAGCAAGATCAAATTCAGCCCCAGTTTGAAATAGGTAAGTGGTGCTATATCTAATATACACTTTTAATCTATCCCTATGTAAAATGGTATTATTATTACAATATTATTTCCATTTTACAGTCAGATTGCCTCAAGTCAATGTCAATCCTCGTTTAATTACTCTATCCGGATTCTCAAGTGGTGGAGCATTTGCTCAGCAATTGTATGTTTCACATTCTTCGCTCATTAAAGGAATCGCAGTATTTTCTCATAGTAAACTTTACATATAATGCACTTTTCATTCAAAAATTAATATTATATGTCATACTATGTGATAATTCTGATAAGACCCATGTCTCCAATGAGCTTTCAAAAGTTAATAAATGATCTATTGCTAGCTTTCTACAGATGTGGACCAATTACCGGTGTACAAGCCGACTACGATTTAGTCTGTACGAAACTCGGAAATCTAAGAGATCCACAATTGTACAACCCTGAAAATGCAATTGCAGATATAGGAAATTATTTTCGCCAAGGTCTCATTGACAATCCACGGAATCTTTTACAAAAGCCCTTGTACATTTACGCTGGCACCAATAATTCCCTTTTTAGCACAGGTGAAACACTTCATTACAGGATTTATAACGTTTTGTTAGCGGTTTTATGTAAAATTATTTGTCTTCTTTTAGATATGAGCTTAAGAATAATTCAAGTCTTTGAACCGTTCATACGAAATCAAAATGCTATTAGGACCAGAGTTCAAAATGCAAATCTTGTCCTGGTAATCTACTTTTGCGTCTTTAAAATTATCAACTCGTAAGAAACTTGCTATCCCGTTTGGTATGCTAGCCAACTAACATTTCCTGCGTTCTTTTCACAGTATAGTTATTTTTTTCCAGCCCACAAATAATTTTGGAGGATCTTGTGCACAAGATGCAGACAACAATTTCTTTTTAGCTAACTGTGGCATTTCTGGAGCTTTTGAGTCATTACAATTTCTGCTCGGTCCCAAGGCTGTAAAACCACCAAGAGGTATCATCACTTTCTACATAATTTTTGCATGAAATTGCTTAAAGAATTCTATTGAATTGAAACACATTACATTATAGTAATACTAAAGGTAACATGTAATGCTACTTTAAAGTGAAAGATATGAAAAATGTATTTAAAAACCATTTAATTATGTCTTCAATTACAAGCCATTAA
>JABASH010001129.1:0-29055 GCA_019776445.1 Tomocerus maximus
CGGATTAACAAAATGAATACTTATATAGATGAGTTGCAAAAGGTTCAACACTTTTCATCTCATTTGGCGGACCACAGAAATCCTATATAAAGGCAGCCGACATAGTTAGGATGCAATATGCAATATAAGTGTTTTTTTAAATGTATTAAAAATTATTCGAAAATCTCCAAAAAATCAAAACAATTTGGTGGCCCATGAATAAAAGTAATGAAAATTTGGCGGTCAATAAACAAATATGATGAAAATTTGGTGGCTCATGAATAAATGTAAATTTCCAAATTTTCATAATTTTTGTACAAGAACACCCTTTTCATCACTTCCAATCATGGGCTTCCTTTTCCTTAGGTACTTTTATTCATTGGTCCTCCAATTTTTAATCACTTTTAATCACAGTCTTCCAAATTTTCTTGAATTTTTTTAAAGATTGTGTAATAATTTTTAATATATTTAAGAAAAAGCTTAATTAAGCACTAGATTCAGCATTGCAACATTGCATTTTCAACATCTCTAACTTTGTCGGCTGCCTTTACATAGGATTTCTGTGGTCCACCAAATGAGATGAAATAAGGCGGCCCTTTTGCAACTCATCTATTTTGACAATGGGAGTAGTGCATTAGTATAATGGAAGGACAAGTGTCAAAAGACTCCTTGAGAAATGACAAACAACTCTGTCGTGACCGAAAAGACATGAGACACTTCATCAGGTATATGTATTCAGAGTAGATTTTAAATAAGATGTAGAGTGATTTGATTCGGACATTTTTCTCTGGCGACAGTTTGCTTTCGTCGGCATTTTTAGAGCTCCTTAGTGTATCTTGGTATGAAAAGAAAAGGATTTTGACAAGCATTTTGTTAGATGTGTGTAAGGAAGCTACTAGTCAAAGATAGGTTATAAGTGCAAGTGTTCTGTTGCTCAGGTTCGCCTGGAGAAAAGTGAGAAAGAGAGTCAAGGCTTGGGAAGGGAAGTCACTCCTGTCTTGTCCTCCCTCAAATACTAATGAGTCAGGCAAAGTGACAAATGATGTCTAAATTTTATCTATCTCTCTTGATACACTGAAATAGTCTAAATAACTGGCGGAGAAGTGCAAATCCCTAGTAGTGCTACTTATTCTGTTGTTGAGAAGGAGGAGGAAGAAAGGTACTTTAGTTTATGTTGAGCCTTGCTTAGTGTTGCGTTACACTCGATTTATTTATCCACGTCAACACAAAGGCTTCTCAAGCAAACCTACACTACTGTATTTCGCCCTGCCCTACTGCAATGCAATCGAGTCACACTACATTAGATTCCATTATACACACTGCTGCTAACATATATAATAGTAGCTAGTAGGTAGATACAGTAAAACAGGATGAGGAAAACGGGCAGTAGAATTTACACACTTATTACCATCTCTTACAGTTGTCACGGCTAGGTTCGGATCTGACGTTTGACTCAATCTCGCTAAGAGTAAGAAGTTTTGCCTAGTTGGCTATTAAACATAAGAAGAGTATAATATCCGATATAGTTAATACACGAAAGCTCACTTATCGTTAGAAGAACAAGAAGTGGCAGCCTCGCGTCTCAATGTCTACTCTTGATAAGAAATACGCAAAAGTTAAGACAAAGTGTTTCTGGCTCGTGGTCCTATATATTTCACCTACTTAACTACTATGCTTCACTGTTTCTTTCATATTTTATTATTATTATAAGCTAATACTTGCATCTATTCATACCTGAAAGGACTCCCAGTCGCCTTATCCTAGAAATGTGGTGCACAAGACAGTATAATATGTGCCAGTATTGCAGAGACATATTCGTAACACGATGAAATAGAGCAAAGGTCATCATGTTATACTTCCTATAGGTACAGATGAGATAAATGATGGCACTTGATCTATTTATTACATTATTTTACCAGAAAGCACTCCTTTTCCTTGTTAGATACCGCGAAGATACCTACACTATATGCTCGAGCTACTATCTCACTCAACTATCCCAAGTAATTTCGATATGACTTCAACTACACTCAAACTCTTTGAGATTTTCCTTTGCCCAAATCCATTTGGTAATTCACAACAGCTGTTATAGTACTTGAATGTTTCATCTTCAGCCGTCCTACTGCAGAGGTAAATTGCAAGTTAATCTTTGCTATCTACTACGATATGTCATTTCCTATATACTTCTTACTACCACTGTAGGTACCTCTTCCGATAGTCAGCCATTTTGATGAGTAAGACCTTGGAAGGAAATGGCTAATCACATTGCAATTTTGTTTATGTAAATGACAGTCATTGGGGAAATAGAATGAAATGATGTTCAGTCGGAATCCCCGCTCCTCCTTATAAGACAGTCAAGTCAGGATAGTCAACTAACTTATATCCAATAGCTAACTTGTGAAGTAATGGAAGTAAAAGGATTTGACTTGTCCTAAAATAGGATTCACAACTTTCTTTGCAATCAGCCACAAGGCTTAAAATTCTCTAATTGTACGCTCTACTTTCTAACTAATATACCTAAGTAGACATCACGAATCGAGAAAACAGATTGGTTTACATTACCTACACTCTCGTTTATTCAATTAGATATGGATGTAGTTACTAGAAAACCAAAAGTTTTTTGAGATTCCTATACGACTAGCTTTTAACTTACCTATTTACTACTATACCAAAGAATATAAGACATCTAGACATCTTTTCTCAACTAATTTTGTACCTGCTGCAGCGATGCAGCACAAAAATTACAAATACTCAACAAACTCATAATAAAATTGAGAATCAGTTTTCTTGCTTTCTCATTGCATGATTGAAGCTCGTAGTTAGTGCCCCCATATTTTCAAAATTCTTATTATTTGCAATCTAAAGCATAAGGGGGAGATCAATTTTTCTGGGAGAAAGGTGCAATTTACATTTGGAGTATTTGGAGTGCCGGAAAGTCAAGTGCTTTTCAATTTTGGCAAATGTAGTCGGGTGTAAAATGAATAGTTACTGTATGGTTAGGTCCTTGTCGTTGTGCATTTATTATGCATTCTTTGTCAGTTGATAAGTGAAATTCAGGTCATATTGCTATTTGCTATTGCCGGTCGGCTCTAACGAATGTATTTAAGAGTCGCAAAGAACGTAACATCCATGGGTATACTAATGTAAGATTTGGATTCATATAGTTGGGTAGGCAAAAGTAGTGGGGTGGTTCTTCCATGGATCTAGATCTGCAGAGATTGTCATTACTTTAAAATCAATGGTAGCTTTGAATTTGGTGTAGTTCGTCTATGCAGTATGCAGATTTAAGATGTGACCGAGTATAAGTGTGCAGTGTAGGAGAGACAAGAATAGTTACGTAACGTAAAGTAAAGGAGTGAATGAAATACTGCATGAAGTTCACAACTGTGTGCAGTGTAAAGAAAAAACGAGTCAAGTGCGGTGTGGGTTCGTTAAAAAACTGAAATTCGAGTGGGTTATACTAGTCATAGGAAATAAGGTTCCGTTTGTGTATGGTATGATACTATTCTGGAAAGATTATGTAATAGGGAAACTGGAATGAAGAAAATATTTCTTCACGATAGAGTGTAGACATCCCATTTCAAGACCCAATCTCATCCCCACTCCATTCTTCTCTTATATATCTGCACCGTTGTGGAGGAAAAGCCTACTTCCGATGTGAGGCAGTAGAGCCCATGAACTGTATAGCAAAGTATTGATCTGTTATTGACTTTTCCATCAGACACTTAACCAAGTCACATAGACATAAGTTCTGCTACACTTACGCCCAAAAGCAGTCAAGAATCAAATCAAAGAGCGACTTGAGTAAAAGTTACAATCTTATTACTTTTAAATAGCTTCTGCTTTTCCACCAATGCTTTCTTAATTTTTTCCTTAACATCACCAAGAATTGCTGAAAACAGGAAAAGAATATTTTACGATAGAAATATTTGACAAAGACGGTAAAATCCCAATGTTCAAACTTCAGATATTAACATTGGAAGATATACAAAATTTTAATAAATCTTTACATTTAGGTAAAGAAACTTATTTTTCAGGTCACCTCTAAGACGTTATTTACCGGTAGGTGACTTTAAAACTGGAAAGAAAAAAGTGGCTTTTGTAACCTCGGAAGGTTTGTGAACATGTTTACCTTTATTTCACGTTCTGACTGTTTCTTCGTGTAAATCTTGTTGTTTGAGAGACTAGAGGGACAGAAAGAGAGTCCACAATAATAGAACGCACGGGGTCTTAAAGATCAGTGGGAAAGAGTTGAAAGAAATAGAATGGTAGCAGAACTGTTTATAGATGATATAAAGGGAATTATGTGTATGGCCACACTTTTCCTTTAGATTGCTCAGCAGACTTGGCAAGGGAACCACTTCCCATCACACAAGTCTTAGATAAGAAGAAAGCCTATGGGTTTGAAATAGCAAATTTTTTAGGGCACTCGACCGAATCCACTTTGAAATTCTCTGTGGAGAAAGAAAGGAAGGAAAGCTCATGGTGATTCCTGAACTCGTTCCTTCTCCTCCTCCCTTTCCGAACATTCTTCCAAAGAAAAATAGTTACTAGTGTGTACTACTGAGTACTTTCCATGTAGAATCTCGATTATAATAGGTACATGCATATACTCACAGTGCAGTAGTGTGCACTATAAAGACAGACAATAAATACCGAATGCGAATAGCAGGAGAGATACTATAACGACTGTTCTACTCTACTGGAGTGGATCAAGGTCGAAGAGACCTTTTCCCCTTTTAATTTCCCTTTCTGTCAGTAAAAAGCATCCCTTGTGTGTGCAAAATCTTTATTTACTTGCTACAATTACAAAATTTTCATATCCACCCACTCCTCATTTAAATAGAGTGCAATATTTCGAATCAGCTAATCTTTCAATTCTATTTTAGTTAAAGCTTGTTTACAATAGGAGTCAGAATGTTTAATCTCCAGTATTATGTTTCTATTTAGCTTCTTGTCTATTGTGCATCAGCATCGGGTATACAAAATGGTATCTGAAAGGAAGTTAGCCTTGTTGAATAGATTTACTTATCGAATAATGCAATCCAATGTCCTTTAGAGTAGCATGTGCCAGTGTATTCAATGTACACGGTCTTTTCAGTTAACTCAAAACGAGAATGAGCTTTTGAGAGAATCCTCATTTTTCATTTTAAGGGCGCAGATAGGAAACCACTGTAATAGCTTCAATGGATGACGAAATCCATTTGTGAAAGACTTTAAAAGTATAGGGAGTGTGTCTCCTTCCCCATTTTATGTCTGCATATCTCCACTATATTACTCGTATTATGCAGCACGTAGGCAAATGTAGTGGATTTCGCGTGCCTCTTCAAATTCTATTACACTCTGGCCTAGTGCACATTTGTAGCCACATAAAATGAACACTGTTCGCACAACAACCACACCACTATATCGCTTAGCTTTTACATATTCTGTAATGCAGCTCACCAGAATGTTATTTCCACTGAATGAAATACGTGAATTGTATCTTCTACTCCACTTTTACTTACAACAACTTACTCTCTTCGCAACTTTTACTTTTTTAGATATACTACATTTCACTTTCTTTACTTCTCTCGCTAACTTCACTCGCCCATTCTCTCTTTTATCATACCACCAACCAATATCAACTATAAAGATAGGACGCAACTGAAAATTACTCTTTCGTTTTACTTGTCCATTAAAAGTCAAAATACTATGAGAAGCCCTGTTTGGTCAGTAGGTATCAATTGTTGCGTTAAACAACAAAAAATACCGGTAGCTTTAGATAAACCGATCTACCCAGTTCAATGACTTTACGTTAATTATTCGTTATAATTGATAAACCAGAAGAGGAAGTCAAAACGTTTTCCGTAAATTCCTATTCTCTAGTTGTATTGTACTTGATTATTTAAACCTCGAAATGCTAGTAAGAGATACTCATGCAGATTGCTAAGAAATTTTGTCGAGCTTCCTTATTAATTAGCAGCTTTCACTAATTTCATTTACAAATATCTAGGAGTGATTTTTTGGGGTGAATTTGGCAAATGGAAAAGAATGATTAGAAAATGTCCGCTCAGGATTTTGCCAAGTCCTCATTTACTTCTTTCTCCCTGCAGGTTAGCCAAAGTTTAACCCGCCTATTTGAAGGTATTATAGTTATAAGAATTATTATGATTGTATTGTAAAAACGATTTTCATGACATTAAACCCGCATGCAGCATCTGCAACACAATGTTTAAGATTCCTGCAATAAGTATGAAGCATAGAATAACTCCAAAATGGATTGAGATAATTCCTTCGAACTTTTTGTGTATGTTGAGGTCATAATGAGCTTTGAGTTTGAAAATGGCGTCCATCTGACCTTTGACCTCTGAGTAAAAATTTAATTGTCAGTGAGAGTACACCGCCATAACTCAGACACAGATGCAACTGATGTCTATGACTTTTGACCATAATAATTTTACCTGTCATTTCTCTTTGTTACAGGGCTTACTACGGTTTATTTAATGAATGAAAAATGATATTATCTGTATTATTATGGAAAACAGTTATGTAGTACTTGCTGCTGAACTTTAAGTTGAAATAAGACACTTTCATTTGATAAGGTACATTATATTTAATAAATAGTTATAGTAGAATGCATTTCATTGTTTAATAACGCATCTGTTTCATTTCGTGCATATGTGTCCAAGATAAAAATTGCAATGATTTTTCTTGTCTGTGTGCAGTAATAAGCAAGTCGCTCATTCATGTTTACCTGAGAATGTTTTACATTTGTCTGACAATGATGCATCGCTGACAATTCCGTTAGCTCTACTTATTTAGGAAGTCATCTAATATGAAAAAGAAAGATACAAATGGCAATAAGAGCCGTACGGAAGAGCAAATAAAGCCGTTTCTCTCAAGTAAACAACATATAGGTTGTTTTATTGCATAGTCACAGGCTTGGCATCATATTTCCTTTCTTTTGAATATATGCTTCTTAAATCTCAAGGATTTAAAAGACTCTGCCAGGAATAGGAAACTAGAATGAATATAAGCACAGCTACTGCTGCAAGCTAAGTATAATAACAGCTACAAAGTTGCAAAAGATGTACCTGTGTCATCTATTGGTACATTTATACTATTATTAAATATCCACATATAGATATATATTATTATATCGTTCACTATGAAACGGTAACGTTATGATGATTTTATGTAATGCATTAATTTATTAATGTTTCAATTGAGCCCATGGAACATGACACGAGATTTTATAATTCATAATATAGGTACTATTGTTTATGCTTGCAATTATTTCACATTCAATTGATGTAATGAATTTGATATATGTAGGAAGTAGGAAAGAGCTACTTTCACAAAATTTGCTAGCTTTTTTAGCTTAGTAAGGCATTTGCCTTCAAGAATTTTATAATGCAGCTCTTTGCTAATTTATTTAATCTTCCATAATTGGAGTGGGTTGCATTATTGCACTCAGTGACAAAATGGTGGAGGGAGTCGTTTGCATTCATGTTGCAGGAGTTGCACATTGCATTTGCATCAAATATAATTAATTGTTTGTACAAATATAGTGAGTTCTTTAAACGTAATTGGCTAATTATTCGACAATCTGGAGAGATTACTAGGTACCAAGGTATACAGTTATTGTTCTTTACATTCGAAAATTTCTTATAATAATACTTATATATAGTTATCGTGTTCCTGTAAATGGCCCAGATCCTCCTGCAATCTAGTACAATGTACAAATTCTTGGGAACTGCATGGCCATGGCAGCAGTAGGATCTTTGTCAGCTCAAAGACCAGAATACTCGATACTATTGAAGATTTTGCGACATTGTAAGCCCAGTTAAAATCTGGGGTTAGTCTTTGTCCACCTAGCATAGTTACTCTTTGTCCACCTAGCATAGTTACTCTTTATCCACCCAGCATAGTTCGGCGAAACACATTTTCGGGTCCAAATGATAAAAAGACTGATCACATTTATAGTTCAATTATTGTCAATGGTCGAGGCATATTATGGATAGTATAGTCTGCATTGTCCTTAAAAGTACTAATGTAATGATGTGGCAGTCTTTATTTTTATCTTTTTCTGGTCTAAGCGTATGTATTCAAGTTCATGTTCTAACGATTGAATTTTTATTTTGAAAAGGATTTTAGGAGAAAAACCCTGCAGTATATACTTAGGCATTTGTGAACAGTACCTACAAGAGTGAAATGGAAATAGAAAGGCACAGAATATTTTAGTGTTTGTTTCCTATTCAACGGATGGATAACTTCCAAACTGGAGACGTATAGAATTCCATTAGTTAATAGAGAATGCATGTAAGTATTTGGAAAATGTCAGCAAACATACATGAATGAATACATCAATCTAATAGCCATCGGTTCTTTGAATTTACGAGATTGAAAAAGCATCCCAAAGCTGCACTACTACACCGAGGCTGTTTGATTTTGGTTTAGTGGTTTCAGTATAGATTCGGTTGTTGGAGAATACTCTCTGAGCACGAGACAAGGTCATTTGTTTTGTTGATGCTCCTCTTATAACTTCTGTATACATTATGCAAAGGTGGGAGAACGCTGAGACATAGAAAATGGGATATTTGTTGTGTTTTGTGGGGGTAGCCTATAGAATTTTATGAGTTGAATAAAAAGACTATCGGGTTTCTCATGATCTGCCTCGAGTAGTCGTAGTATTAGTGCCTGCAAATCAAGTTCCAACTAAACGTAAAGAGGACAAGACAAAAAGTACCACGTCCAAGTTTAAGTAAGTAGCTTTAGAAACAAAGGGGGAAACAACTATTTATTTCTGGAATTGAGCCCAAGGGACAGTCATCTGTTTTCTCAAAGGAGTCTACGAAAATCCTTTCTTTTCAATCCATTGCATTCCCGGTTTATACATATGTAGCACTCATGTACAGATACCAAAAGCTTTCTTTACCATACTTTTACAAAAACAGAGATAAATACGAAAACGACTTCAGGTATACTATATATGTGTTTGTGCTCTCTAAAACTATGTATAGGCCTTCGAATTTTTACCTGCACACAACTTTTCACTCCTTTGGATTTGGACAGACACACACAAGAAAAACTAACTTGAAAAGTCGAAGTTTTTCCCATGTGTATGCATATAATATGACCATTATAACATTTCCTAGCATTATCTTAGGGATATATTTACACAAGGTATATGTAAATAGCACTTTTTTGCTGACATATCTTACTGTGCTATTGTATTAAACATTGCTTCTATTGCGCAATAGTTTTACATGTTACATTAGTTATACATAATACACACATATATACTCTAGACATAACGGAAATGGTTTGAAAATTTATTTAGCACAAGCACCTACATAAAATATTTATTTTGTGCTCATAGATGATGGATATAAATCACCTGGGAGCAGAAAAGCCAAAATTTGGCTAAAAACTAAACCTATTTATTCAGTTCAAATTCAAACATGAAATCTGAAGGTTTCTTTGTGCCATAGGTAGGGTAGGGTAGATGACTTATCAACGCTATCTTTTATCTTCTGCGTTTCAAGTTATTCTAGTACACTTTCTCATAAGTGTTTAAGGTTTTCTCATTTCACGAACAATCTCTGTAATGAAGAGGATTGCCATAATACTAAAACTATTTACAAATGAGCTAGGCTGATAAAAATAATATGCCTTAGACACACTACATTATTAAAAGTAATGCAGAACTAGATGATAATGGTTATTACTAATTAAAAAATATGAAGTAATTACTGGCAATATGGCTTAAATATTTATAAGTACTGCCGACTAAGACGAAAAGTTCAATACGGATAGGAATAATAATACTATAGAATGTTTATAAGCACTATGATTATTGTAGTTGTAGACACAATGGGCATTTTATGTAAATTTTTGCATTGTTTTAAGTTCGGTAGTGCGGAGCAAGATGCATGTAGTTGAGACACATGTGAGTGTGCCTGCTTTAAGCAATAAACCTTCGAAATAAAGCAGGGAAGAAGTATATGCTGCATTTTTGTAAGTTATTTTACGTGCCATGAAAGAAATTAAATAGAGAGCCATATTCTTTGTCTTACTTGGGCTAGGTCTTGCCTTTATGTTATTTAACGACAGAAAACTCCAGAAAAACAAAATGTTAATCAGGGAGAAAAGAAGAAATGCCACGAGTAAGGGAAGGGAAAGGTTCTGTCATGAAAATAAAAGTTCTCTCAAGGTCTATTTAGTAAAATGAGTAAAAAATTAATCACAAATGAGAGTTGGGCCTGAAAAAGTTTCCAAAGTCAACGTCTTATTTGTGAGAGAGCGTAGGAAGGACAGAAATTCACTCGGAAGTAAGTAGGACAGGGATAGGAGAAGACGTTGTCACAAACACAAGAACTATTTAGCCATTCTCTAGTATCCCTATAATCTACATACAAATAGTTGAAGTTGAGAGCGAAATATTATATAAAATGTTCAGAGAAAATTTGAGTTGGTGCAATAGAGAGTTCAGCCGACAGTTGAATTGCATTATAGACTTTGACTGACGGAAATAATTTAGAAGACTAAAACAAGTCCACACTACACCATTACTCCATTAAGCAGAATTAGTTACTTTTATACGTGTCAGCATTTCATGTTTTAAATGTGTATACCAGACAGCGGTACAACAACCTCGGCAAAACTTATAGGGAGGGATACAGAAGAATTAAAGGGACACGTACAACTTACTATCTGTAAATGGCAAATCGCAATAGAGACAAAGGAGTAGCTGTTCATTTAGTTAGACAGCGAAATGAAAATGATCTTTCCATTTATTTCAATTTCATAAATGTCAAGTCCACTTACTCACAGCGTTAGAGAGTAATTAAGAATAGTTAGTGCCATGCCAGAGCACATTTAACCCTGACAGTTCTTTCATCTATTTGCATACACCAACCTTATCTAACACTTCCCTTGCAATATTGAAATAAAACTCTGCCGGCTATTAATTCTCAGTTCCTTGTCAATTAACTTTATTTCATCGCTTCAAAGACTCTCACACTAAGGGCAGCAGGTGAAGTCAACCATTGCTTATTGCCTACTTTTATTCCTGACACATCATGCTAACTAAACGTATACCTATATACTATTGATGTTCTGACGAACTTATCTGAATCTGTAAATCTAGTTTCACCCCGCTGTATTTTGTAAGGCTATTTTATTGCCATGCACTTCTACAACAATATACCTTCCCACCGAATTACTAGTTTTATTTTGCAAACCAATGAACCATTAAAGTATTCCAGTTGTAATGTAAATAAAATTATGTACTTAGGTACCTCTGCTGCTGAATGATAGAGGTTTTCCGTGAATCTATTTGTAGACCTTATCAGTATTATTAAGAATAATACTACAAAATTAATACCGGCAACTATTTGAAATGCTTAGGATACTTCCTGGGGAGAGTAACAGTAAATTGTAAATTAGGACACTGAAGTTCTAACTGAAAAAGGTGATAGTTATTAAAGTGTCAGACGATATTGGCTAATAACCTTTCACTACTCTGAGAATTCTGCGATATTGCGAAAATTAACAATGTATTCTGTGCAAGGGATATTAGCTTTCCCATGGTTCCACTTTCTTCCACTTCCAAAAAATCTTCAACTCTGTATTGAGCACTTATTAAGCTGCTGCCACCATAAAACGGATAGCAACCATTGGTAATTATAGATCATGAAATAAATTGTATACTGTTAGTTTTGTATATAACTCTTACACAGTACAGTGAATATGTGATAGATCGTCATATAAGGTACTAAACTACAATAAGCTGTACAAAACTGCTACATGACTATCGACTAGTGAGATCGAAAGGATAATCGCAATGCCAATACTGTCAGTCTGTTCTGCTCTCATTTCCCGATTCCCTGAGCACAACATTGAATCGCTATGGCTCAAATCTTTACGGGAATGATAAACTAAGCCAATTTGTCGAGTTCCTTTGAAACGTTGCAATCAGCAAATTTCTTTCTTGCATCGTCAACCACCAACTTTTCCCTTTCCTCTTTTCCCCTTCAATGAGCCTTTCTTTACTCGTCTGTCCAGTCATCCTTAGAAATCACATATTATGTGCATCCACATACATATTGCTACTATCTATGTGTATATAGTATATATGTACGTAATTGTTATATTAGCATACACTAGAATGACTACCTAGAAACTGCGTATACATATATACGATCGAAAATCTATAGCGTTCGTCCTAATGGTTGCAAGTTGCAAATCAATTCATGCATGTCCCAAGATCCTGTAGATTGTCAATTCAATGCGCACTGAACACAATTGACTTGTACCATCCAAATAATAGATTGATACAGGGTATATAACTATAGAACATATATATACTATATACTATACGTTCTTCATTCTTCAATTTCTTAGAGCAAACCCGAGAAATGTAATAAGGAACTTGTAGTCTTCAGAAAAGCTGTTAATAAATCCATCAATATATTTTAAATAAAGATTTACAAACCGATGTACACGTTGATAGAAAGTCATTCGTGATGTTAATCTGCTGTAAAAAATTCACATTATGTAAATTAAAGCATATTTTCATTAACTGCTTGTGCTTTTCATTTAGATGTGTGTTAATATTTTCTTATTGTATGCAAGTGAAAGAGAGTAATCCTTCAAAACAGTCAATGCACTACCACTACGGAATCAGGGGTAGAAAAGAGTGTTCAATTGCATAGGAGAAATAGAAGTCATGGTGTTATATAGTGTCTAAAGATTTGGTTCATACAAGGCAACTTGAAATATTTTTGCTGTGTGAACTGATAACAATGTAAATAATATTAAGATACCTATTTAGAATGTAAAAAACTACGTATTGTTAACATTGCATCAAAAAGTTTATGCTTCAATAGCTATTTTTAAACGCAGCAGAATATGGAAGGGTTAATCTTGCTATAACTTTTGTATGTACATATCTCAGTATTTTCGGGTGAAATAAATGTGGACTTTGTTAAAACTTTCTTGTTCTAGCTCTGCACACTTGGTATAGGTACGACAATCATTAATATCTACACTGGAAAATAATACAGATCCTTTTAGACTAGTGAGTAGTAAGAGTGTGTGAGGAGGAATAAAATGCTTACTTATACGCTTAGTACTTATGCTTACTGAGTATATAAATTGAATTTTCAAAATTTTCCATTTCAGTGAATCTGAGTTCCATTTTTGTAGTTGAATTCGAACACTCTGCATAGGGCTCTGTACATCTTTAAGTGATGGAAGCGTTTACGTAGAAGGCAATCTAGATATTTTTATAGTTGACTTAATTCTATGTTTATTTTGCCATGAAAGTAGATAGTTATGTTTTTAGCAGAATAGCACAATGGTATGTTTGGGTAAAGAACGAAGGCGGAATATGCACGCTAGTATGATTATATTACCTATATGCTCTCAATAGGAGATGAAAGGCAGTGATAATATTTATTTATGTGTTTCTTGGTCATAAACTCTTATGTCCTCTTGTTCTCAGCAGGAGTCGGTATAATAATATAATTTCTCCTATTACCATTATTAGAATTTATAGGGAAGTACATAAGTATCACACTTTTGAATCTAAATAGATTGTAGGTAAGTGGAGATAAGTTGGGGAAGTATTCGTATAGAAAAGATAACGGTGAATGTTTGGCTGAGTTCGGAATAAGTTTGCGAAACAAGTTCATGGTAAGCTGAAATAAAAATAAGTAAACGAAACTACCCCACTAAGCCATTAAATAAATTGCTCTTTTGTGGTTGGCAAATACGAAAGCTGAGATGAGATTGGCTAAAATGTCTACATTTTGAAGACACAACAACATCGTCAATGTATCTAATAGACACACCTATACATACCTAAAGGTAGCATATCTATAACACAACAAGGAAAACATTTCATTATCAATAATATTTTTATAGCTTTGCTTTTAGCTTCTATATAAATTAGTACCTATGTATACTATTGAGCATGTCTCTTTTATTCTGATACTTACATTTGTTTCCCTTTTTGTAAAATAAATGTTTGCCGAATCATGAACATGAACATCTTTACAGAAGGTAACTGACTGAAATGAATTTTACTATGCTTCCTCATCATCATGTCTTACTCTCTATCCTGTTTACCTATCCTCCAAAAGCGATTACACATTTGCGCTGTATTAAATCATGACATTCTTTACTGTTTTAAAAAGGTATTAATTTGCTCTGATTTAAATGGAATAGGCACGCACGAAACCGTCAGAAGGAGGAGGTCATGTCAACCAGAAAGGATCTACAGGTCCGAAGACACCCACATTGAGTGCAAAGAACGGGCATGGTCATGGTCAGGGTAAAAATGGACAGAAATCTGCCCAGAAGCCACCCTCTGCACAGAAGGGGCAAGTCAAAGCTCCACAGAAAATCCCACCCAAGAACGGAAAGAAAGCGAAAAAAGGAAAAGGACACCAGACTTATGATCTTGTTGTCACGATTGACTTGGTAAGTAATCTATTTATTTCTCAACATTTCACTAGAGAGTTAAATCAATATTTGTGCATATAATAGTTAAGGATATAAGTACTAGATACATCATACATAGCATTTTCCATAATTCCATATTACATAAATAGATAAAGGATATATTCTAGATCCTATTGTAGTCAACTCTGATATAGTAGCAAAGATTTGCAACATTTAGATCAAAAATAAGTAGATGCACGTATTTAAAGTAACTATTTTTGTAATCCATACCAAAGTGGAGCAGTGAATGTGTATTAAAATTAGATTATGCATGAAAAGACAAGGGAAACGAATTTCTGTGTGCATCTGATTTTCAAAGACAATTTCGCTAGATCATATATGAGATAATAAGGTGATGCTGGATGCATGTAGCATCTGATAAAAAAGTAAGTCGAGCATTGCTTAATTTTATTACTGGAATTTCTCCATGGGAAATGTTTACTGCTGTGTAAATAGAAAAAAAAATTCTCTTAGTGTGCATTGTGTATGCACATGATATGGTAGAATCGAGCAATTTGTACGAAATGTCTGTTTGGTGTACAACTCGGGTCAAGCAAGCCTAGAATATTCCGTTAGTTTTGGCACCAAAGTTTGACAGTTACATTGCGTAAATCTCCATTGCAAAGGGTGAAAAAATAAGTCGATTTGCATAACTACCGATTTCGTTCTGGTGACTCGTTTAACTTATATATAGGTGGAAGAGGGAAGATACTATTGCAGCTGTTTAGACTTTCGTTACGTTTATTGCATCTATGTAGGTCCTACTCCTTTATGCACGCTATCTATACGTAAAATATCTAGTTCTGTATTGAGGAGAAAGATAAGAGAGACGACTCGCCTCTCTTTTCGCTAATGTACTCATACATAATACAATTCCATGTCTTTCTGCTCAACTTAAAACTAATAGCTCCTTTCTCTCCCTTGTTCGTCCTTCCTTTTAAAACAGGCCAAAAGTAATGTCATGTTCTGTATAGTTTGTACTTTCACTCCTCGATTAGGAAAAGACGGAAAGTTGTGAAGTTTCCTGTTAACAGAACAAATCCTACTAGAGAGACACCCAAAGCTTTCTCTCCCTATATATATTATAACTACAGAATTGCTACATACCATTTATTTTGGTCTGCATTTAAAGGTACCTATGTTCAACGAGTGCCATATATTCCCAGTTTTAATACTACATGAGATTGGTGTTGGTGACAAATTCACTTTGACTCTGACCTTACTTACATTATATATGTAGCATTGATGCATTTACTTCTAATTTACTTCCATTCAAATTCAGTATGTCAAATCAATTTTTAGTAGGCTTGTACTTCACAATATTTCTTATAGTACCTATATGCGCCACTTAATAGCATAGTTGATCCACTTTTGATATTTAGTTGCTACTGATGGGTTTCGTGGTCCACTATATTCAGTCTCTACTTACTTTTCTGCAAAAAATATAATTATATTATATATAAGGTTAACTTTTAGAAGAGAATGATGTTTCGGACGAACTGGTGTACTGTAAAACTGTAAACTACACAGCCGCTGCGCTGTAGTTACACACAATCCCGTCCCAATAAGGCAGCGGTTTTTAGACCAAAAATTTCGGAAAATATGAGCAAGCTCACATATCTAATCTGTTTTAGCGGGAGTTAAACGTGAGACAGTAATATAGAAGTATCGGGGCCAATGACATTTCTTTAATTATGACATTTTAGAAAATTGTGCCAGCTCTATTACAACATTCTTAAAAAGGTAATTTCAGTGTTATCATATTTCCGTTTAATTTCGTTAGTTGGTGTGCGTTGTAATTACATAATGTCCTGGCGCTATACAGATACGGGAAACATGTCTGGCCAGTCTGGATGACTTTCCACAAACTGCGCATTCGCGGTTACATAAAAGATTCTTTCTCCAATTATACAGAGTTTGATTTGATATGTACTTAATTTACTTTTTATAATTATCAGTGAGCATTACTTATCCTTATTGCTAGTAGTAGTAGACTGCTAGTACTTACACAGAAGTGTACTTTTTCTGCACTGTATAAACTAATATATGATGAGTAATATCTGTAGATACTAACAAATAGTATCATCTGTGCAAATCACAAAGTAATGCAAATATCATATCAGTGTAGCATTTGCTGAATTACTGCCCGAGCTACAATGCACTTGTGTCTTCGAAATCTTCTCAACTATGTACTGTAAACAGCTTTGACTGAAATCATTATGTCTATGATATTCTATGCATCCCTCCTCTGAAATAATATCAGGAGCTCTACAAAACTATTCAGTGTGTTGTTCAAAGGCAAAGCTAGCGTGATATTATATGCCTATTCGAATGGCGCCACTAAACTTTCCGTTTTGGAATTATTGGCCGGGTGCCTATACCTTTTGAAAAGTTAAGTGAAACAGTTAAGTATGCTCAGTCATTTAGTTGCTAAAATCTGACTGGCTCTGTGGCAATGGCTATATATCTGGCGTGGTTTTCATCAAGACACTTTGAGCATATAGAATGTTATTATACTATCAAACCAAACAAACTGGTTCGTACACAGA
Source organism: Tomocerus maximus (assembly GCA_019776445.1). Classification (NCBI taxonomy): domain Eukaryota; kingdom Metazoa; phylum Arthropoda; class Collembola; order Entomobryomorpha; family Tomoceridae; genus Tomocerus; species Tomocerus maximus. The sequence continues at coordinate 17,019 of JABASH010001129.1, forward strand.
AATATTAGAAATAGTTTTCGGTTAAGCTCCACAGTTCCAGAACTCCAGTACTAATTCGTTTGTAAACTGTAACGACAACTGGCATACAATAGTACTAGCGGGTAATATTAATATGGCAGAAGATAGTACTTACATTTAAGCTGTTTTCTGCTGTGTATAATGTTATGCATTTATAGACATTCGTTTGAACACCAATTACATAACTCTGTACATACATTCCAGTAGTGATTTGGTAGGGAATAGAAATGCTTCTTTTGTTTGATGCTTATTTACAGAGTAGCAGCATCCAATTTCCATCGGAGGAGTAGATTTGGAATAGAAGCCGCCCCTCCTAAATGTTTCTTTTGTAAAATGGGGAGTTCTTTATCCTGTCTATGTTTGTTAAATGGAGAAAAGAATGGGTTGGCACATGGAAATAGTTTTAGAAATTGACGCAGTACCTACTTATTAGTATGTAGACCCGAATTTATGTATTTGCATTAGGCATAATAAACCTATTTGCACATTACGTGATGTGTTTGTGTTGCTATATCTGTTACGTATAAGTAGAGACATGATATGCATGTTATTTTAGCATACATTCTGTCTTAGTGCTCTATCCAGTTCAGCTTTCTCAAAGACAACTACGAGGATGCAATGGGAATGAAACAGCAATAATAGAATGTATTGGAGCGAGGAGTGACACAGTGACAACTCTATGACTCTCAGACTATCTTCCAGTAGCATCTCTATAATATCTCTGCACTGACTTTGAATGTATGTTCCCTGACACTGTAAAGTAGAAAGACCTTTGTATACGACAAATATACATAGCAGGGAAAAGACTACTCCTACAGTTTTCTCTGTGTAAAGCCTTTGTAACTATACATTTCTAATATAACCATATCATCTATTAATATAGTATTCTGTTCTTTATAACTATAACATAACATTAATGTTATAGCCTTATGGCTGTCACATATATTTGTATGAAGTGGAGGTTTTTGGATCTCAACTAAGGAAACTCTCTACTGAGAAACAAGATGAAAAACAAAAGGCTTCTAGTTTCTCGACCATTTATTTTTGTCCGTTTCCATTTCCATAAATCCGCCACCAGTGTAAGGCACTAGACAACTTGGGCTTCCTTATTTTCGTGATAAAATTTCACTGCGGTTTCGTCGTCCACTACTGATTCCATCCTCTCTTCCTCATTTAGCTACTGAATCTTTGAAAAGGGCTGGAAAGCAACTGATATTTATCGGTTACAGCAATATCTTTACATTGCAGTAGCTGTAATGTAAATGAATACCAATCGCTAAATTAACTTCAGCGAGTATATTCCCATTTTTAATACAAAAAATAATCCAAAATACTATGAAATCAGTTATATTATGAACACAATAAATACATCTGTCATTTGTTTCTAAAGGCAGTTTTACGTACTAAGCACATAATATAAAGAGTTACGTCCAGAAGCAGCTAATCTGAATTTTCGAATACACTGGTATAATATTATAACCATATTGAGTTAAAATCTAGGATATTACGAACGAAGAAAACTAATTATGTACAAACCACTTGATTACTACTTATAAGTGCTGAGAATAATATGATTCTCTAAACATAATCATAGGTATACATTAAAATTACTGAATAATAAATAAGGCTGAGTAATAGGTCTACAATGAAATAAAAAAAATTCTACTCAGATTATTGCATAAGAGCACGTAAGACGTAAAACATTGAGGATATCGAGATAAATAGCATCACTTACTCTACTGACTTCAATCTGTAGGCAATGATTTTTTATGCAAAAGCTGCGATTGGCTTCCTTCCCAGAATATCTATTCAGCTCGTATATTTACCGTATCATCGTCACCTCTCACATCAGTATTCATAGCCACAGCTTAGGTACATCCACATCCATATGAAAGATTTTGTACACGGTGAATCCCTGAATAGCATTTCTGAACTGAAGATACTATAATCGCAGAACAGCTGAAACAGATTTTATTTTTGGATCTTCAGTTATTTATAAGTTCCTATCTATCTACTCACAATTTTGCATTTCGACGCATAGTTATCGACATTGAGAAATCAAGCATAGTCATTTGACACATTATACTGAAGAGCAGTGGTTTTCCGTTTTTTTAACTGGATAATCTATGCAAATATTATTGCACAGTAATCAATAGGTCTTCAAACCTACCTGTATTTAACTCAGCAAAAAAGTGCGTGAGTGGGCGGAGGCGGAAGTGCAACATTGTAGGAAGCATAGTATTGTGTAAATGTACCATAGTTGGAATGAATATATGGTATTATTTGCTGCGAAATGAAGCACAATGTTCCACAGTTTTATATTTGTAGCAAACATTTTGCTTTCACAGAAACAATCAGGCAACAGAAGTGACAAAACTGAAACAGAGATTTCTCTGGTTTAGTAATTATAGTTTTAATGGAAAACATAAAAATGATGTTTGAAAATGGGAGAAATAACAACTTTATTTGCAACAATGTGAAGTGAGGTTATCGGGTGCAATAGTTAAGTGTATGTGTAAGTATTTAGTGGAATGGGCTGCTATAGAAAATCTGAAAAAGACTTACTGTTGATAGTTATTGAGAATTCTGGTGACAATTCTGGAGTTTTATTGTTCTCCCGTTTCAATTGTGACTGTAATATGAGGGGTCTAGACTGAGATGGGGAAATTGTAGGAGCGGTACGGTTGGGATGTTATACATATGTGAATTGATCCCAGAATATTGCATTGGTTTTGTGTGAAAGTTGATTTGGTGGGTGAGCTGGAGCTGAGCTATATGGTGTTTTGTGTGTTTTATTTTATAGTTCCGGGTGTAAAAATCTTTCTTTCCTCCTCCGCAGCGGATTTTATTGCCTTTACTCGGATGCTTTGCTCTTCCTAGATAAATAAAAGTTTTCCGTCAAGGGAATATTGGTTTTGGGTCGAGTGGAGTAAAGTTATTGGTATGTCGTATGTATATTACTACGATTTGTTCAACACCCCATCAATTGGGAAGAAAGAAATATTAGAGGAGAGGGAACGGAGTATTGCACATTATTATTTGTGTATTGTATGCGGGATCGGATCAGATTAGGACTAAAAGCATTGTTTACAATTTCTTGGCAAGATTTAGACTTGTTCCTTCGGTATTCTTTTGTCTTTGCTCTATTTAGAAACATGTCCACGTGCATTTCTTTTCTTTCGAGGGCTTCTAAAAGAGTAATGCTCGATTTAGAGTCAACTTGACATACGATAACATAGTGAATGTTATGTTCTCACAACACAACTGGGATGGGCAGGGCTCCCTTCGCCAAAATCAATTAAATTTCAACATTATGTTGGTCTCGTTAGTCCTCGTTGGATATCAGAGTGTAGAGTTGTGGCTTTTACTACCAGCACTACAGATAAACATCTATGACTGACGACTGAGTACAAATACAGATACTAATATAGGTTCTGTATCAATCTCTCTGTAGTATATAGGGAATTTCCCCTAGAATAAATATTCATATACCTATTACCCCGAAAAACAGACACTAATCCTAAGAAGTCAAACTACTGTTTTTGTATTTTACTAAAGGCGTTATCTTCCCAGGACAGTGAATGCAATGGATTTGGAAGAGAACATAGAGCCAAATAAAGCTTTTGATATTATACATTATAGTTCATGCACATTGTGTTAGTGCACAATATCATATGCGAGGGAGGGATAATGTTATTTGCTAACATCCTCTCTGTTTTGTTATAAAATAGATGTAGTGTTTCACAGGATTGAACCCTGCCCCAAATAGTTTTTGTTGGGTGCATCCCCAGGGCAGATACGAAGAACACTCAATTCCATTTCTACTATTTTACTCTTTTCCTACAGTTTTCTCAGTTAGGTACTATCAAGATCTCACGATTTTGTTGTGTTTACCAGAAGGGAAAATAGCTGGTTCGGACAGATGATAGTAGCATTATCTGATATGCATATGGATCTCATGGCTAAGGCTAAACGAAAATCTCGTCTAGTCCTAGTCTGCCAGTTGTCTGTGTCCCGGCATCACTTTTTTCTCTTATTTCCGGCACACGTCAAATATCTCACTATTTATTCCTTACTATACAAAGAACTATTGCTATACTTCTCACATTCATGCTCTGTAATGTCGACTAATGTACCATACATTGAGATGCGAACAGTAATAGACTAGTCACTAGGCCTATTTCACACAATTCGGCGAAGCCCCACAAAGGAAACAAACGGACCCTATTACAGAAAAGTTTGACAATCGTCTTTCCCTTCTGTCATTGATGCCTATCCATTAAGACTTGTCCTACAGATAAGATAAGAATTGGGAACTGCAACAACAGACTGTAGCAACGATCTGAATTCGAAAATGCATACCAATACTCTAAATATTTTATATTCATAGGATATCTTTTGCAGTCTGTGTTATAAATTGTAACAGCTACACCAATAGAGATAGACATTCTGCTAGATAAACAAAATTGTTAATCTCGATCGAAGTAATGGAAGATAATTACGAAAATATTTTATATAATACTTTCTATTTGCTGTGCGGTTCAACTGGGCATATTTCCCTAAGCTAACTCCATACAAGACTTTCACCATTCACCATAATTTTAGTCAACTTGAAAGAAATTTTGGGGTGGTGAAAGTTTGGAAATATACAAATGGACAATACTTTCTTCTAGTAAATTGATATCTGTAAAACCGGTATCAAATATCTCTATTGGTAGATATTGAAAAGTAAAGCTGTAATTCAGTTTTTCCCATTTTTGGAATTTGGAACAATATTCCAATTAAAAAATATACTTGCTAATTAGATTTGACTATTCTTTGGTTTAGTAGGTTTTAATTACGGCTGCCTTTGCTCCCTGCTCTTGATTACAGACATAGCTTCTAGGATGTATAAAATGGCTCTGCTGATTTTATTGTTGAAAGACAAAATTTTAATTGAGACCAAACCTGGAGATTGTTGAGGGTCAATAGATCGAGGAAGATAAACGGCTGGGAGTGTCAATGGAGTGTGTCGTCATTACATACGTTCCCTTTAATGGGAAATAAAAGGAAAGGAAATAAACAAGAAGGGAAATGAGATTGTGTCAATGCGTTTTCAAGTATGAAAGATGAAGTGGAGTGTAAGATAGCGAAGTAAGCAATTGTAAAACTTTAACGGTGGAATATGCACAGTGAAATCAGTGATGTAGTGCCTTGAACACGATGATATAGTAGTATAGTAGAGTATTAGAGGAAGAGATAAAGTTATGAGTGTAACTCAAAGGTGCCAGCTCGTAATGTTTCTAATCTATTTCATTTTATGGGAAGATACTTTGCGAGCCGAGCCACTAGAGAAATAAATGGAAAAATCGGCTCTCGTACAATTACACACAGACTTGTTTCATTGGGAGAGTTACGACTTTTTTAATAGTGGGGCATAAACTCTACGAGAATTATCCTCATTCACTGGTATTGTCATTTTCCTTTTATTCCGTTACAAATGCTCTAATGCTTCCATTCTTTCATTTGTATTCTAAACGGCTAATCTGAGTCCATCAGTAAATCCCGACTACTCCTATCCACAGCCAATTGCAAGGCAAAGTTTTTATGTTCCTTTCAACTCCTGGGATGTACTATGAAATTAAATATATGATGATAATGTACATATCTGTATGCAGAAGAAATATACTTGCGAGTTCAAAGGCATCGGCGACGCCTGTATGTATACTCGATGATAATAATGCATTGCATTACATAGACTTACATATTTGTATTTATATGTAAATGCTACCTTTGACATAATAAAAGTAGCAAGAGCAAATAAATTCCTAGGATCACTTCCCGCATCATCCTATTGTGCGTGTTATGGCAAGAACCAGAGTACTACCATGTAAAATATACAAGTTTTACGGTCACTAGAAACACTAGGAAGTTCTTGTGGAACAACTATACAGGCTGTTACATTCTTGTGACTTTGGGCTGAATTGAACCGACATTTCGTCGGTCTGTAGTCAACTATGGCTACTGGTTACGACAGACAGTTGAGTGCCATCGAACAGATTTACGACAACGAATATTACCGGATCAAGCGACTCACTCAGCCTTACGAAACTAAAAAACAATGCGTAAGTCTACTTTTCCGGAAAGTCACTAAATTCTTCTAACCTTTTTGTCCTACTACTGTTTGCATAAACACAATTCATTCTCCTCGCAAAATTCTTATTAGAAGGATGTGAGGCATGTGTTATTGGGAAGTGCAATATTATAAACTAACAGAACAAGGCAGCGTGTCCCATTGACAACAATTTTGCTGCACTAGGAAATTTCGATTTGACCTTTCACCTCAGCACATTATTGATCTACACAGCTGTATTACCCGACCTGTTATGCTATCATACGACCTTCTACGATGAGTAGAACGGAAGTTATGCCCATTTTCAGTTTTTGAACTCCTCCCCCAGTCAGGGGGTATGTCCGATTTTGCCCATTTACGAACTAAGAAGTCCTATTGACCTCTAGATGACACCCAGAAAATTTGAAAGTTGTAACTTTTCATCGCAGAAAGTCATATGGTTTATTTGAAAGCTAACAGCCGTGTTGTAGGTCATTGGTGTGTAGAGGTCAAATGTCAAAAGTTATTTGCATATTTTTGAAATCAAAATCGTCTAGTGCAGGAGAACAGTCGTCAATGTGTCAATTGCATCCTACTACAACAATAGTACAATCTATTTACTATACAACTGACCATACAAAGCTTATTTACATCTTACGCACGAAAGGTCGTAATGTCCCTATTACACAGAATGACAGTGTACGCGCATAAAGAAGACGACAAATCGCTTCTTTAATTTAAGTTGTAAGTTTACGATTGGCATGCATTTTAGTTGGTACATTTATTTGACTACTTTTAAGGTAAATTCAATAATGCTAATTATACAGGGAAAAGGCACTTTTCCCTTAATGAGCTGAAAATCACCATTATTGCTTCGATTGAGCATGGAAATGAGTTCTTTGAAATTTGTTAACAACGACTTCATTGTTTTACTCGACTATCTATCTATGATCTAAAGATGAGTAATTAAATTTAATGTGGTAATTAAACGGTACTTAAATTGGTGTAGTTCGGCATAAGATCGCTTACGTTTAAAGACTTACTTCTTACTATGGGACAGAGAGAAAGAGAGAAGGTGCTGAAGATAGTGCGAAAAGATTGGCGAACGTGCGTTGGTTATTTATCCAGCTTTTGGAGTCAACATGCAGTTTGTACCATGTACTTCACTATAATTCCATAGTCAATAAAAGGACTTTGTAGTTTCTTAAACAAGACCTGACTTTGTTTGCTGTAGAATGAATGTGCCATAAATGAAATATGGGCAAATTCTACCGAGTCATTTTATTGCGATATAAACTACAATTTGTAAAACGTAGGAAATAGCCAAGAACGAAGCATTTTATATTATGTACTTGTATCGCAAAACTATCTCATTCAAAATTGCAAACTATAACATTTTGTTCGGAAATAAGTATTTGAGGAACAATAAACACAATTTTATATCTTTAGCCATACACGTCAAAGAAATTACGTTCCTGAAAGAGCTTCTCTACAGTTAAAAAGGAAAGATGAGATAAACCAATGAAACCAGGTGTCTTCAACCTGTCAAATTCGGAACAGTATCTAAATAAGTTCCATCTTACACAAACAAGCCAAACAAGAATGCTGTCATGTACCTTTTCTGAATCCTACTTAATGTTTATCAGAGACCCAACTGTTTTCGATCTCGTTGCTTGCAAAATGGATAACTTTGTCTCAGAATTCCCATTTTTTCTTTTAAAGACTTGTGAAAAATTCTGATGTTATAATGTAATGAGTTTGTTTTTTTGACATTATTTTTCTTACGGATTATAGTATGATTACCCCCTTCGATTAAGGTGGGCTTTGAAAGGGAGGAGAGTGAAGGTCTAGAGTGGGTTCAGTTTTTATTTGGTGAAGTTACTTTTCTAACGCCATTTCGATGAAGTGGAATTTTTTACTTAAGCAATAAGGACCATACGGTGCTCTCTGCTCACGTTGTTAGTGAAAACAGAACCGACCTGGTTTTTTCATTTTGATGACTTAGTTATAGCCTTGAGAGAGAATAGGGAAGCATAGGTGTATATTGTATTTGTCAGAGAAGGTTGCATTTTAAGTAGGTATGTTGTGTGTCTACACATTGGTGAGCGATGGAAAGATGCAGTGTTGAAAAGGAAAACACTTTGGGAGATGAACAATGACAAAATGCAAAAGTAGTGAAATAGCAGCATAGGTTTTCCTTTTAGAAGCAAGGGAGCTTAACTGTCGATAAAATAATAGTGTAATACTTACCGACATGAGAACGTAAAAGTTTTGGCTGGGCTAGAGTGAAGTTGGTGAAAGTAGGAACATATAATATAGGAAAGAGGTTGGGCAGTAAGAGTAGTGATTCAGTTTGTGTATATGTATTACCAGTGAGTAGTGGGAGAGAGAAGTGGTTCAATTACTTTGGGCAAGGGAATGATGTGGAGAGTTGGAGAGTTATATGGAGCCTGGATGGCATCCATCACATTGTGTACATTTCTTCTGTTTTTTAACAACATGGAGTGGGGAAAGTAGGAAAACTTGTTCACATTTATTTGTGTTTGGAAGAAGGAAAACTGAAAGAGGGGAAATTGAAGTGGAAGGGAAGCCTTATGTCCACTGACCATTGCAAATACTGGCTATTCTTTATTTCTGGACTGCAACGTAGGCAAAGCAATCAGGAAGCCTTTAAACTACACGATAATATATCTCATTAAATTCCATTGCAATAGTTCGATGTGAGGGAACTGTAAACCCGAGCGATTCTGTTTTGTCTGACAATATTCCCCATACTACTTATGTGGGAGGACATTAATAAAAAAAATATTGAAGCTAATGGTCTCCTTTCACAACTCATTATACTGCCTTGTCAAAACAGTGAAGCCATTACGCTCTTTTCTGTTAACTCTGCTTTTCATGAAAGTCATCGTTAGTTAGGTACTCTTCCTCCCTTTTCTAATCCTTTAGACGATAATGGCGAATCTTCAAATAGTCAACCCATGTCAATAGAATTTTACTACTCCTTTTCAATTAAGATACAAATTTCATATTATTCTGTGGTATATCCTGGAAATGGATTGCTCTTTGTGTAATGCTGCTTTAGTTATACACGTATACTATTAATGTTCTGGAATGTAATTTGCAGGAATTATGTTTTCATGGAAAGGTGTGTGGACACGTATGCATTATAAAGCACACAGATGGCTCATAAAGTACATGGGGAGACTAATTCGTTGCAAATTTTCCTACACATACATGGAGGAAAGTGTCTGTAGAGAAATCTGTTTTTGCGTGCCTAGACGCTAGGCCGAAGGTTCTGTAGCGGAAATTATGTTGTCAAGTCACACTTCTTTTGGTGAATATTCTGGAGATTGGGGAGAGTGAGAGTAAAGAAGTGTAAGCTAAGTGTAAGTGCGGACTCTGCACTGTACCCCTCCCGGTTTCCTTTTCTGGTAGATGTGGGGAAGGAAGTGCATAAATCAAAGCTATCAAAACAGATATTTTGCATTGCAAAAGCCCATAGCTGTCAAATACCCTGCTCTTTTGGGTCGCAAAGACATTTACGTTAATACGAGCATTGTGTTAGAGTTTTGCAAACAGGGAAAGTTGAGTTCTCGCGACCGTATGTATAATATATTTATAGGTGGAGTGAAAGCGGGGAAAGTCATTTATATAATTAAGTGAAGGGTGCTTAAGCCCGGTGAGAATTTATCTTGAGACGAACCAACTGACTGCTCTGAGAACTGTATGTGCGGGGACTTAGTATATTATGAACAAGAAGAGAACAAGGAAAACGTTTCCTTTTCCTATAAGAAAGTGAACTCTGTCCGTAAAATGCTCTTTCAGCTTAGGAAACCAACTGTGAAATATAGGATACGATCAGAAACTCCGAAAATGGTGGAAGAAGGGCAGAGTTGCAAATAGTAGCAAGTCTATCTCCCTCATAAGTTTTATATTCTTATAATGCTGTAATGTCGTGTAATGTAATGTCTCAGTAATTCTAATTCGCATTCCATTTGCCCTCATATAAATAAGTCGGCAGCCTTCGCGCTCTTTCTCCGTCCCTGTGCATAATTCACAAGAAAACTATAAGATAAGCCTTTGTCTTTGTATACATTATTCATTCATCCTATGCGGAGACACCCACAAGACTAAAACTTCCCTTGTGCCATGCCATGCCAATTCCATACTTATACAATAGACATGCTAGAATCACATTAGCTAATTTATTACATAAGCCAAACCGCCTGACGTAACCTAATGTATTTTCGGCACAATGGCATTTTTATGTGCACAAATGCATTAGTTGTCTTCCGAGACAAGACAGGTAGGCTACCTTCCCTCACACCACATAACAGATGGCCAAATCAATATTAATATAAATACTTCTTTCTTCTTTTTGCTATTCGTATCACACTCTTACAGACATAATAAACACATATTTTCCTCTACATCATCAATCCAATTGGGACGGGTTTTTATACCAGACTTGTTTACTAAACCATACCAAATTATAATCCCAAGATTTATGCAATAATAATCAACTTTGGATTAGGTTACCAGATACGTGACAATGACTTAGGGGAAACATAAGAAGTTTTTCTATAAGTTCTGTCCCAATACGTATCCATACTACGTATAATAGATTAGAAAGCATATCGCTTTCTCTTCAACTTCCATATAAAACTTTCCCCAGTACAAAATAAGCCCATCTAACAATTTTTATTTTTGCACAACTTTATCTGAATTTTTGCGTGATTATTTATGATGGAAAATTTTCTACCGGTGAAAGTTTTATATGTAGTTAGTATAAGGAAAGAGAAAGTGGTATTTATATTGGTTTACTACATTTTACTATACACATTTTATAAACTCCCACGCATAATGCAAATACTTGGTAGTTGGTACAGTATTATTTAATTACATTCTTATTTCCCATTTAAATTCCTAGAAACTTTCTCTTTAATAAATTGTATCTGCAGAGAATTCTAGTGGCTCGCAAGCAAATTAGAGTAAAGATTGGATCTTTCTAAGGTTTGAAAATTATGAAAATGCAATCTCTCCCCTTGATTATATAGTTGTAAAAGTTTTCAAGGGAAGTAACATGTCTCTGACAGTCACACGAGCCATGTATCGATTATTGTGTTGTGTTGCATACAATAAGTGAAGATGCTCGGCATGTTAGAAGGATAACAGATAGTTCTGTTCGGAGATACAGCTATGTATCAACTATCTGCACTCGATGTGGTATTCTATACTCAGAGAAAAGTTGCACACAGGAGGAACAAATTGGATTTCTATTTCAGTGAATACGGACGGGGCACATTCACTCTTTCAAATCGATGGGATGCTGATATTACTTATTAAGGCTAAATCTGTTCGATTTACTTCTGCATGGCAGTCTAAGTTTTGCTTCACTGCTCCCTGGAAAATTCTTCTGTTGCGAGCATCATGAAAAACTGATCGCGAGTTCAACTAAGTTTCAGGCTACTCACTTACTTAAGAAGACATGCTACTCACACTCAAAACAGACAAACTCTTCTACATATACCTATAATCAGAATACATTTCGTTGCCAGTTACTCCCCTTGTGATATACACACCAATAGCATACCGATTACACCAGATAAATAATCTGGACATGCGTGTATTTTATATAACCCTTAAAAACTAAAGATTTCCAACAACTAGCAATCTATCAGTAAACCCGTAAAATCCTGAAAGACTTTATCGATAATTTTCTGTACACGTCGTCACTGAGAAATTTTGGAAGTATTGGAGAAACAAATGCACATTCCAACTGTGAAAAATCCCGACAAACGTGAAAATTATTGATGTAAAACAATCAGGTTTACTTTTGCCAAGCAATTTCTACTAAGCACAACTGCGGTTAGACTACATTTAAGGTACTAATAGCTTATATAGTTGAGGTGGGAGAAAATGTCC
>JABASH010001130.1:0-29048 GCA_019776445.1 Tomocerus maximus
ATTCTATCAAAATATATTCTATCTAATTTTGCCCTAAAAACACCATTCGAACAAACGACTTTCGAAGAATTAACCTACAACCATTAAATCATATTGTTGACTGTGTTGGTGGAAACATATAGCTATAGATATGTGTGAAAAAGTAAAAGATAAAGAAGTAAAAAATTGTGATTTTAATAAAAAGGAGTTCTTTTTGCCTTTTGTAAAAACGTGAACTGATTTTATCCCGTTGTATATCGTTTTCATAGGGGACATAATATTGTATTGTGATTGGGACATTAATGGACAAAGGGTCAACTACTTAAACATGAGTAACGGTAAATTCTTTTAGAATTTTTAAAAATAAAGCTTGATCAAGAGTTTTACATTGTATTCTATGAGTGAATTTAGTTCCTTAGCGCTGAATTAAATGTATGGCTATGGGATTATGGGATGCACATTTGTTTATCTTTGTTGTTGGATTATTTACATAACATTTAAGATAGGTAGCTAAAAAGCAGTCCATGAGAAAGTATTCTTGATGCTTTGAGTTCAGGTTCTCTGAGTGAGCTCTGAGCCAGGATGAATGCAGTTCTTCTCGTGACTTCTGAGAGACTATTAACGTTTGAGTTTTACTACTTACTCTTACTACTTACGTCTGTGTGCATGCATGGGCGAGAGATTGTTCGAATAACATGAAACTGCATTCTTATAAATAGTAATCAATAGCTACGTAGATGCTTTCATACCACTTGGTACCTATGGGTAACACTACAGAGAAGTAGGTATCCAAAGGTGGGATGGTGAGAATCATACTTGCGTGGTTGAGTTACTAATCAAACGTGCTTTGCCTACTAGTATTACATAATAATTTAACCCGCAAAAGTATCTGACAATGAAATTCTCAAGACGATGATTCTTAGCTACTAGATGCAACAACGTAACACTGTACACCATCGTTTTTCATGTTTGATTATTACCTAAATAAACTGACGGAGTACAGAAACATTTAATGGGTAGACGCTTCATAGTTGGCTTCGTGAACGTAACGTATAATTCTGCTGAAGCAACTTAATGTGGATGAAAATAGCTCTTTGTGGCAACTGTTCAACCTTCTACAATCCTATAATATAATAGGCCTAGTAGGCAAGGGAAGTTAATAATTTTAACTACATACACCCAGACATATCCGAGGTAGTATGTAGATAAGGCATTACTTTCTCTCTAAAGTTGGAAGGAAACTATGAAGAGTCATGCAGATGCAACTGGTATTCAATCTTGGTATTAAAGATACTTGTTATGACGCAGTGAATGATTGTAAACTGGTAGACTCACTTATACTACGAATTATATTTCATCATCAGAATTCTTTGGCCGAGGTGTGAACAAACACAAAGAGGTGTTAAGAACGATTGGAATTTTATTACAGAAACCTCTCTGGATATTTCCAGAGAAGAAGAAGAGACAAGTTAGAAATAGTGCAAGAGGGTCAAATTATCGGATGTTAGGATATCACTTATGCATGAGATGTCTATCAAGTGGCAGTTTCTCTTTAGGCTAAATCAAAAATTAACTAAATACGCCATGAATACGAAGGGAATTACGGCCAGCACAATTATTGCATATAAACTCTTGTCACTTATTCAATTTTAATAGCCTGATATTCATATGAGTCATTTTGGGCTCGTAGTATAATGTCCTTTATTAAGATAAAAAATTTAATTGGGCTAAATTTTAAATATGAAAAACTAAATTTTTATAAGATTAGGCTTAATGCCTGAATTTACTTATTGCCGCTAACATTTGTACTACTGATGGTCTATATTTTTTATTAACTGCTTTAAAAAAGTTGTCTAGGGATTGAATAACTTGTAGTGGTTCACTCGGGTTATCTTTGTACAAATAAAATAACATTGCATTCATCATTATAAATAATTAAGTTAGCTTCAATTAAGGGCATTTATAAAACTACTAAATCCACGTTATCCTTTTTTTCAGACTATTGCAAAATACCATGTAGGGACCTACTTAATTAAGTAAATTAGTGTTGCTATAGGAATGGGGATAAGTCCAGCTTAATTAATAATTAGAAGTTGATCATATCTCTATAATAGAGTAAACGCGCAATAAACTAGCAATCCAAGATAATCATTTCAAAATTGATTTGTTAATTTATGCAAATAAATAATTACTAAAATCAATGACTAATAAGAGATATTTCCTGTCTTTAACACTCACAATAATAATTGCATAGATACCTGTCTTTATTAGCTATAAAGAATTTTACCTGTAAATTTCATTTTTACTAATAAAATACGTTGAAAATGTTGTATGAGTTATCTAAGGTTTCTGAGCCGGATTCCTAGGATAATGGTCACTTGGTCACTCTGATTCTCTGTTATTCTGTGGATATTTAGCGTTAAAAGATAGGTAATCCTGTTAGTGGTAAGTCTCTTCAAAATCGTATCCTGTAAATGGAATTTTATATTTACTGCAGCGTAGTATTTGTTGGATGGCCTTTGCTAGAGCATTCTCCTAGTGATCCAAGGTAACAATGTAAATTGCATTCTGTTCTCGACTTGATGCATATAAATGAATCATAAAATACACAAGTTTTGGCATGAGTGGAGCTCGTCTCACCATCTCGACTCGTCTAATTTCCCTAAAGTGAAGTACTCAGAATTGGACGAATTTACATCTATTTCTCATTTACCCATATATGTAAATAAGAGCCAAATCCCATGCATGTAAATATATCAATGTATCTTAAGGTCAGTTGTGTGTTTCATGACTCTCGGCCAGACGGACTTGAGCGGATACAAAGTAATGTATGAGTAATGCTATCTCTGTAAATGGATAAATGCTGTAACTTCGTACCCCGTCTTGTTTTTAGCAGTCGACTTGGACGTAACGTATATAATAATGTCATGCAAAAATGTATGATAAAAATAATGTCTGTTGGTATGGAGCGTGTCTGCTTTTGCTTTCACCTGCTGCACATCTTGGCGTTTAGTCATTACGACCCAGACAGTTGGAAACAACAGGTACTTCTAGGTAACAGCTAATAAGTTTTCGGCAACACGTTTTATTGTTAGTTACTGTTGCTATTACAGCTAAAGACAGAGGTTATGCAACATTATACAACTGACGTACCTAAGCCATTAACATAATATAATAAATAACTATATAGTGCCTACCTTGATACCACAAGCTCAGCTCAACCTGCCTTCCCAACAAGAATGTATTTACTAGCTGATATTTTATGCAGGGATTAAGTACTTATTTACTTGGTCATTCTCAGAGATTATGGTGATTAGGCTGCCATTTATTAATTATGAGGGGAAGCGATTTACTCGGAGTAGTTTAGGTGTCTACTTAGGGTGCTATAATGTTAATGAGTGCTTTTATTTTATAATAATTATAGAATGCAGGAGATAATAGCTTTATTATTCATCTGTATACACGGGAAGAAAATAAATTATTCACACATGCACATTTACTATCTGCAAATGTTAAAAATACTACATCTAATTACAATTGAAAAATGAAGGTGCAAACGTATTTAATAGATCTTTGTCCATTGTCTCATGATTCTGCCTGCAGTGGGCATCGTGTAAAAATTTCTAGTAAATACCACGTTTGTATTTCAAATTACGTGCACAGATATAGATAAAACGATCAGAGGCATTAGGAACCTATTTGGATTAATATCCAAGAGATTTGTTGGGTGTGTTTATTTGAGTTCATTAAAGAAATATCAAACTAGAGCTTTATCGCACTCCTGTCTGTCAACTGGCTGATAGTAACAGAAAAATAAGTAATGAGACATTATATCGATATGGTTTTGAGTGATTAAAATCAAATTGAGCTGGATCTAATAACTCTTACTTAGCTGGATGAGTATGTGTAAATATTTTTTATGGTAAATTGTGTTCAAAATGAGAAAAAATAGTCCTCCTTACGGATAAGGACTGTAGATAAGGGAAGAATGAATTGTTTTTGTCAATATATGCATTTATGGAGCGAGTGGATCCTGAGCACAGTTCCATGGAGGGATTAGCCACAGCTAGGAAGAGGACAGGATGATCGTCTCGCTTAATATGGTGAGTCCAAAAAAGTGCAGTTCGTGTGTTCTATCGTGAGAACGAGGGTCCCACCCTTATTTGCATGATTTTTGGTCATATGAAACCTCAGACTTTTTTACGCTTCGTATACAATTGCGGAATGTAATATATTATGTACATTTTACACATCTTATACGATTCTATCGTACGCATCTGTAGTATTTATAAGTACATACCTATTTATAATATGCGCACGTTGCGTAGGTATTTAATAAGCTCATCTTCATTTTCCTGGTATTATGTAGAGATGACTGTGTGCCTAGCAGTGGCTGGACAGACAATGAGTGAGTGAGGCGAGTTTCTGACTTGACTGCATCTGAACAGACACATAATATAAACACACTTGAGATACAGCGATCGCTTACATCAAACACATTAGTTATGTCTTTGTCCAGGTGCTGCAGTTATGTAAACTGAATCTTCTTCCTCCAATCCTTACGCAATAATAAATCTTCTTTGTCATTTACTCAGTCTATTCTATCCATGAACTTCCAAGACAAAGATGTCACTTCGTTTGAACATTTCAACTGTATCTGCCACTATCAATTGCCGATCACAAGACAAGATTAGAGCTTTTTGTAAACTATATTTCTAGAGCAAATATTTGTACTGTTTTTCATTCTTTTTTATAAATCATTTAATGAATTTAAGAAACCAGAAACCTATATGATTCTAAATATTTACACGGAAATCTATCAGAAATAAGGAGCAGCCCATTGGATAACATGGTCATTCACAAGAAAACTTACTTTGAAGTATTTTTTCAGTACGTGAGACAATTATTATGTTACTAGTACAAAAATTGCATAAAAAGCTAGAATGCACAATTGTTTATTAATACCAATCATTGAATTTTTTATTCCATATCGCTTTTTATGCTCATTATCGAGCAATTTGTATAGACAGGCTAGCAATCTCTAAATGGAATGTGAAATAATGAGATGATTTATGAATATGGTGAATGAACATTAACCAGAAGAAAGTGCTCAATCCATTTGAATAAATACATATTTTATATTACCTGAACATGCAATGGCAGGAAGTTAGGTTCAAACGATACATTATTGAAATTAATGTCGACGATGGTTCACTTTTTACTTGATTTTTTTTTGCTGAGACTACTGCAATAACGAATACTACTTACACAATGAATTAGTGACCGAAATTGTTGTCATTTACTTGACAAGGTATTTAATGAAATCACTATTGTGATGATAAATTTGATCTAATAAGCGTAGATTGCCATTGTTAATACAAGTCCTGTCATATTGAAAATCTATCTGGAAAACATTAACAGAAATCAAAGAAAGAAAAAGTTGGCAAACTTTTCTCACTATACCAATTTTAAGTTGCAAAAATTTAAAGGTGCATATTTAATTTAGAATTTTTTTCCATCGCTTAAAATATAGTATTGCTATTACTAGTATAACACAGTACTGCATGGTATATAATAATACATATTATAAGGCATACCTACTCCGGTATATCTGAGACTGTGATTTTTAGTGCACATAGCGACGAGTGCAGTAGAGTGTGTTAGGATTAAATGATGTGTAAGTAGATGCAAGATTTAGGAATTTGGTTGTGGCTAGGTATGTGGCAAAGTATGTGAAAGACAAGAAAAGCGTGGCAGACTGATTCAGTAGTAAGATAGGATCTAGGATAGGATCTAGTTGGTGTGTGTAAAATATGTAGTAAGTAGGTTGGTCGCTTAGTTGTAAATGGTGACAGTATTTTCCGTGGGTGTATGAAAAATCTGTTGGTGTTTAATAAACGGAGCTAGGAAGAAATTCTTGCGAGTGTAGAACTACCGGAAAGGAGAGGTAGAATGCTGGGAGGATAAAATCATGATGACGATGAGATTGATGCGTCTTAAGGCAAGTGCTAAAGATTTCCAGGCAGTCTGAGAGATGAGAATATTATGCGTGCCGGTTTGGTTGGTGCTTGACTGGGCCAAGGGATGAGGAGATAATGAAGCCATTGTGCTAGGGCGTAGGTCCAGTGGCTCTCCGACCGTGCATGGCTATCGAGGCGTATTCACACTGCATAATCGATGAGCAAATCGTCGGTTTCAATACGAGACGTGTTATGCAAATGTGTGCTAAGACAAGAAAAGAACTACAGCACAGAACTGAAGAAAATAGAGTCAAGTAGGGATAGACAAAAGGAAAGGAGAATACGGAAGGGGGTGTGGTAGCCCCAGATGACCCCCTGCAGGTCATCTCAGGAGGTCTAATCTGTCTCAAAATGATGCAAAAGATTTCTAGGCCGTGTATTACAACCACCCTTGCCTCCAACCAGAGATTCAACTTTTCGGCTCACTTCGATTTCATATCGGGAATTTATTTTCTATTCCTGTGTGCATTGTAGTACGTTGGCTGGTTTGGTTGTTGGCGAGCCAAAACAAATCTAGGCATGTAATTATTATTTTCCCTGTTAGCACCAGTCTCCTTAAGGAAACAAGTGGCAGTTATAGTTGTATTTTGCACTGCGTGATCCTGCATGCATCGTTTGTCGTCATTTTTGTCAATCTCATGTCGTGTCTACATGTTTCGTTTAGCTACTTGAGATTTGCCAGGAGCTATTAATTGTTTCTCCTCTGCCCGTTGCTCTCAATTGAAGAATGTATATATAGGTAATATAACTGGAATGCATTTTACTGTAGTACAAC
Organism: Tomocerus maximus; assembly: GCA_019776445.1. Classification (NCBI taxonomy): domain Eukaryota; kingdom Metazoa; phylum Arthropoda; class Collembola; order Entomobryomorpha; family Tomoceridae; genus Tomocerus; species Tomocerus maximus. The sequence goes on from JABASH010001130.1 coordinate 6,775, forward strand.
TTTGTCGCATTGGAATCAGAGCTGCCCTGGCATCTCCTCTACATCATTTAATAGCTTGGCTTAGCAGAATATTATATTTATATGTATTTCTAGCATTTGTAGACAGCTAAACTTCAACTATTTACTAACAGACTTCATTATACATCACAACAGTACAAGGTTGGCAACCAGAAGATGCGAATAATTTTATACAAATGAGTTTGAAACATCAAAGCGAAGTAACTGGATTTATACTGGTTTGATTGCTTATATTGAAAAAAAACTGAAGAGAACATCAGTGGACGCTAAACTCTGTAAGCTCTGATAAGAAGCTTTATTTTATCCTGCAAATGGCTCATTATGATAGAGAGGCTGTAAAAGGACCTAAAAGAAAGAGCTAACTAGGCTGTCAATCAGTTTTATTTCACTTAAGAATCTGTTCAGAATAGGAAAACACGGTAGTTATCTGCCTTCGTGTCGATTCTCTTGTTGCGAAGGATTGAAAAATTAGATTAGAATAATTTAATGTGTTTCGTTTGCAAAGAAACTCGAAAATTGCATGCGAGAATACTGAAATTATAGTGTTCCATTTTATATAACACACTAGGAGGTTATACTTAAATGTTTAGGATTTCTTGAGCAGAGAGGATACAGACAGCTATATAGAGACCAGACATCGGCTCATAGTCATAGGTACCTGTGAACAGAGCAGAGGTATGAAGGGAGGTACTTTTCTTATTACGAAACAAATCTGCAGAAATTTTATTTACTGTTTTTATTCCGAGCTACAGTGAACAGAGCGATGGAATGGACGGATCGACGAGTTTCCCTCTCGTGTCCCACAGCAGTAAATGTTAGATGAAAATGAAATCCGTTTTATAGTTGTAGTTCTAGCGACTCATCATTTACGTCAGATAATAATAAAATTATTATATATATCCTTATGTCTGCACTATACATGCACACAGCTTAGCACGTAGAAAGGAAAGCCTTGAGTCTTAATGCATTCTGTGGCAATAATATTATTACATTTAGTGGAAAAGAATCTCAGTCGCTTCTTTCCATCGGGCCCCAGCAAAAGGAAAATCGAGCCTCGTCTACTTCTGCACCAGGAGATAAAGTTCCCTCTGAAGATTGCAGTCCTCCAACGAAATATTCTTTTAGGGGCAGAATTGTTCACTTCACTTCCAAATATGGCTCAAATGGCTCCTTTTAAAGACTTGGGGCACTACATTATTGCAATTTCAAATGATATATTTTGGCAAGAGAGCCCTTTACTGTACCCAAACCCTAGGTGACTGCCTATTTATTACAGCTAACCCTTCCATATTCATAAACACCACTTTCTTGTGCTATTGAGCCATTACTCTGTCTATGAGTCTCAGGGTCTTCTTTCTATCTGTCTAATGCTCAAAATGCATAAAAACGTCTACATAGACAACTAACACGAATCTCTTTACTATGAGTAGGTATACAATATACTTAGCCACATTCAAACATATTTACGTGTAGTACACTACATAAATTATATGTGGGTACACCTTTTCAATATTATTATTGTCTGTCGAACCAATGTGGAACATTGTAGTCAACTTTCTTATGAAAATTAATTATTGCCACATTTACTTTATTTTTCTGACTGGCCAAAAGTGGTTGTCTTTCTCAAAGCAAAAGTTATTGATGACGAAAAGTATTAAATTATACGCATTTTCATTGAAATTGTTTTTCTACAAAGATGTGGGGAGTTTAGTTTCTTATTTACTAGTAGTAGGTACCTAGATTCTGAAAAATATGCCACGTACGTACCGTACTGTAGCATTGAATTAATTCGTATATCAACATAATAATATGAGTAGAGTACCTACGTACTAGATATTTAATTGGACACATGGAGAATGCATTTCACAAATGTATGGGTAGCCCTGGTATTTATATATGGGCATAAAAGGGCGAAACCAAAATAAAAAGCGTGCAGAAAAGGTAATGCGAAAGAAATACACCATATATTATGGAAATTATGTGTACAATTATTTAATAATGCAATGTAAATTGGGACTATTTAAGGTTTATTTGAATATCTAATATAGCTATTAGCAGTAGGCACTTAATTAGTCTTTCGCCGAAGCTGAAAATATGGTAATGGTAGCAAGGTGGAGGATTCGAATCAATTATTATACGAGAGACAGAGGGTGGGCTACAGCTTCACAGTCTCAACAAATTGGGCACCCTGTGGTTACTCTTGACTTTAGTTCAGTTCAGAATGTGGCCAATTCACTACTCAACTCAACTTCGGCAGCCAACAGAACCAGATTATACAGACACAATCATTTGGCTTCACCCAATGCCTACTTTGCGTACTTGCATATTTAATGCATCTACTAATCGTTCGTAAGTATTTATACAATAATGGGCTTCTAATACCTATCAGTCAAGTATTTATCTACTCTGGGCATCGTGTCGTGTCATAAACTTGTACACACCACGTAAACAGAACAAATGCTACTATTTACTACGTAGTAATCTCTTCGCAGACTTTCATGTCGAGTCAAATGCAGCAAGGTGATACCTATCTACTTTGCAGAGATAATAATTTTATTTCGAGAAAGAATTTTGAAGTATGGATGCTCCACAGAAGATAGATAATTGTTTAGATTAGCATAAAAGTGCATGTGTTTGTATTTGCATTGAAGTGGCACATATTTACATGCATAGCGCAAATAGTGGTAGAGATGCCAAAGTGCAGACGAATGCGTACTAAAGCGGAAAGTACAGAGTCAAATAAACTAATAATATTGTAGAGAGGAGCTAGAAATGCATTGAATGTTAACCTGGAGACCAAAGAACAGGATCAGGTATGATCTATGAGGCGATACTCTTTGTGATATAACTCGTTTGGGCCATAATACGTACTTTCTTAGTCGGTCAGCCAGCTCAGACCTGAACTTGACTGGACTAGACTAATTCATCCGGTCGTGCTCTAATTCTCATGAAAATTTATGTATCTTTACTCTCTTTCAGTTGGAATTGCTCAAAGACCAATTACCGAAATTCTGGGCTTGGAAATGGAGGGAGAGAGCGGCATGAGCAGAGTCGATTTGTTAGTTTTGCATGGAACCGTCGCTTCTGTGTAAAGAACCCGAAAAACCTCTCTCCATAAAATTTGACATGTCCATCTGTCAACATTTCCAAACATTCGCTGAATGGGTGGCTGCAACTAAAGTTACACTTTCAAGTGTTCACTCTATGGACGCTCACCGTCAGGTCACAAAATAAATGCACGCATTGTGTTTCTTTTCCTTCACCTCCGAGAATGTCCCTATGGAAAAATACAATTCATGCATCAAGGATAAAATTCTTCCTTAAAACTTTGGTTATACTTGCGGAACGTTCAGACAAGTAAATAATTCAGACATAATTGCAAGTTTCTATAATATTATGACGATTTAGCACGCCATATTTCAATGAATGGTTAGGTTTCTGCCTCCAACTAAATATCTCGTAACCTGAGTCAATCACGGTACATCCATTACAAAAGTATGCAATGCAAAATGCAACTATCTGGAACACAGACCACGATAGCAGGATTCTAATTCAAATACCTTAGGATTTATGAGTTCACATTCTACACATTTACCCATTATGCGAGACTCTATGTACCTATCCAATTACTTTTACTTGCATCTGTGAGTATAATGAGATTATTTGCAAGAGATAATATGATTTATTTACTTTGCTGCAGTATTAATCTATTGTTGCACACTGTTCTTTATCTCTTCTGAATTCCGCACTAGTCAGAGGTAACTAATAGGTACAAATACAAATTACCATGCAAGTATCATCATTTATGTTGTAGGTGATCCACATTACAAACGAATGCCCATGCAGCGGTCTTGTCCTGGCCCTCTAATATATTAACAAATGGAAAAAACACATTTTCCAGTAGACTCTTTAAATGTGGTTGCTTTAAATGAGATTTTATATGCAAATCATGAAATGTATCTTGTTTTGTAATTTCTACAACATTGAAACAGTTTTAAACATGAAAATGACCATAATGCTATGTTGTTACACACTGTACCCATCATTTCGAGGTGTGAGCATATCTACTACTCGGTTTCACTAGTATCTTTCATCGTTCTGAGATGGAGTGACCCCATTCGATTTCCTTCGACCATCTATTTTCTTCTTGTTGTAGAATTTTAATTGTAATTTGAATTCCGTTATAATGAAACTTCAATAATTATCACATTTCAGTAAAAAAGAGTCAAATCCACAAGCATGATACCATTTCCGCACAAATAATAATGTGCTACTTAGTAATGACGGACAAATATTGGAGGTCTTAATTAAAGTATTCTGTAAAGTGTAGTCCAGACATGGCATTTAACCTTAGGTTAGTGTATCAGTGAGATTTGCATATTACACTCCTCTCATTGTGAATATTTAAAAAGATTCTTTGAGCACCCACTTAGTTCATTGTCCAAATGCTATTATTCTGAGTTGAGATAAATAGTTGGGTATGAATTACAGTTTCATTTATGCAAGTAATTATTTTGCTCCTTATAAGTGTTGACTTTGTTACAGATATATTATTTTACTATTTGTGTGATAGCTGCAACATTGAACAAGTTGGATTGGTATCTCTTCATTATCCAATTTTCTCTTTCTCATTTCATTCTGGCATGGCAGTGGCAGTTAAAGATATACTTAATTGTATCGTGTCATATTTCGCTAGCTACTCTAGATGAATTCTTGGTAGGAAATGTTGGATTAGTGTTGTGAATTGTGTCCGCTGTTGTGAATGCTGATAATATATTGGGCAGAACGTCTACTTATTAGTTTTGCTGAAGCTATTGTTTCGTAGATTTGCTCTTCTTCTCTTTGTGGGGTGATATAAAGGCAGGTAGTGAGAATAAGTTGTTAATGTTATCTCGTTGTGAGAGGAAGAGAATGTTTGGTTGAAAAGAATCCAAGGAACAATGTCTGCATTGGTTTTGAATAGAGAGAAAGAGGATTTCAATCAGTCGATAGCACTATTCTATTATGTATATTGCGTATGGATTTACCTTGTAGATTATTTATGCTGTGCCTAATACCTACCATGACTGCACCACCTGTTTAATATATGACTTTTACACAGAAAGGAGAGCTACTATTTATTTTTTTTCTTTATGTAATGAAATGTAGACATATTTTAGTCGAGCTTCTCTTGATTGCAAGTATGTGATCAGACAAGGTGATTTCTATCAGGTCTCTTCCTTATATGGCAGTAAGGTTAGTATCGGCTTCGTAATCTCTTCGACTTCCTGCGTACTGTTACATGAAAAAGGGCAGTGTGTTGTGTACTAGTAAGTAGAAAATACCAGTACCTGGTATTCAGGTAGTGGAAGACGCATGTCCTATCCATCCATACGTGGAAACACTCTCCTTTCTATGGATAAACAATGGGTTTTGCAGATTCAGAGAAAAGCCCATGAAAATCTGCAGGATACTTTACAAGAATTTGACATTGAAGCCAAACTATTAGTAGTACCTACCTATTAACTCAAAATATACTTAACAAGCATCACAAATAAATGCCGAGCCTCACTTAGCTATTAGCAATGCAAATGTTATTTAAGTACCTAGCAGTAAGTAGATAACAAGATTAATGTTGGGGTCCCTTACTTTTCAAGTATTGCAATCGTTAAAGACATTGTGCCACATAACATATAATTAAAAAATACATTCAAAAACTTGTAGCAACAACAAACTTATAATTCCATATAAAGTGTCTACCAGAAATATCACTCAGAGAGAGAGGGAGAGGCAGGGAGAGTTGATTTGAATGCATAAAATATAGTGAATGCATTTGCATGGAAATTAAGGTAACAACAATTTAAGTCACTTTAGTTACGGATGGTATTACAAGTATTATGACTGATGGTATGTCTGAAGCTGAACGTATTTCGTCTTGTTTGTAGGGTTCCATCGGAATTGTTGAGAAACAATGTGTATAAATAGTATCTGAGCAGGAGTTGGAGCTGTGCTAAGGTAATATCCTCATAAAGCATGGGAATTAAAATCGAATTGTTAGTGTTATTGTTGAAAAGGTGATGAAGCGTGGTAAAATGGTATGGTGAGAAATATGAGTGGAGGTGCACAGGTCGCGGACGGAGGTTGAGAAAGAGGAAGGAAGGGGTTGAGTTGAGGTTGAGTTAATTTCAGTTAGTACAGGTATGACATATGGAATGTGAGTCCGGCGAGGACCTCTGTTAGATTAGGCAGCCTCTATATCATTTCCCCAGAGCTCCTGATTCCTCAAATTCTAATACTAATCTTAAGTATATCATCCAAATACTATATCTATTGGTCTATGTATATCTTACACTATGTAGACTAAAGATGCAGCTACGGATATTCACTAAAAATTAGTTAGACCTCTTCTAAATACTTATATAGACGAAATGCACTTCTTATGGCCAACCAAATAAATGCCTTGGTTTTAAGCGTATATAGTATTTAATGCGCTTTGAGTGGAAAGAAAGTCAAATAAACCAGAGTCAGTTTGTTTGCTGTGAGTTTTGATGTCGTTGAGTCAGTTAATGCCATGCTGTATTTGTCTTGTTGGATTTGGAGCGGAAGGGAGAATTGAACTGAACGGGTTAGTTGATGAAGGAGACATTTCGTCGCGATAGGCGACTCGACACTCAACTTGATTTTAATGCAGCGACTCCTTCCACTAATAATAATATCCTTGTGACAAGAATGCCATGCTATACGCTGGATTTGTTGTTATGCTCTCGATGTTCACCCTGAGTTATGTACATAATACAACTACAGGGTAAATACAATCTAATGTAAATGAACCGATAGTAATATCTCTCGTAGAGGTGGAATTGACGCACAATTTATCCTCCTCATTCCCATCGAAATCATTTTAGTTATCGCAATTTTTCTGAATATTTTCTTGTTCACATGTTCTATTGTGCTGATTTGACAGGTAGAAGTACTTTAGATTTCCATTTCTATTTTCAAAAATTAATGCCATACAGACATTATCTGAATGCTTATCAATTGTTAGTCTGAAGATATAGTCTCAAAATAACAAATTTTTAAATCTCTTCTGATATCACTTTTCGATAGTTATTTTAATTTTCATTGTACCTTCATTGGTATTAACTTCTCTCTATGCTCGTTTCCGGTAAATGTTGTCTATGTGGCATTGGCTTGTCACTAACGAAACATTTTACGAAAGGCTCTAGACACTTTCTCGTCTAAAGTCGATTCCATCTTTAATAGCTACCTAAATACTTAGTAGTATTAGCATGTAAAGCACCAGATATTAAAGTTCGGCCGTACAGTGAGTTAGTTTTCTTGTAGAATGCTTAGGGATATTACTATAAGGATATAATAGAAAAGGAAGGCGAAGTTGAGTGAGCATGTAAGTAATACCTGTAATGTAAAGTACTAGTTACCTACTCTAGTAGACCTTAGCTGTGATATGAATGCACCAGAAAATATCAATCAGACTTCTGTTCTTTCAGTAAGTAACAAGTTACTTGAGTTGCATCTAAGTTGTAATTCAGGTAAATAACTTTTCATATAAAAGCTATGTGTCTGCGTTATAGATGTAAAAGCAGTTCGTCCAATGCAATGTAGGTAGCTATTGAATGTAGAAAAACAGCCGAATGCTCACGTAGGCATTCCATGAAATTGTGTACACTACTAATGTAATAATGTATGAGATTCATTCCTTCACATTCACTTAGCGATGTAATTGTTATACATATGTGCACTTTAATGATAGTATTGTTACATTGCCTGCCATTTGTAAGTGTCAGTATTATTTGTCAACTGTAAACTATACTGTAGATGGTATAAGTCACAGAAATAAAGATAAATTATAATGAAGATTAATATATCACTCTAAATAATAATAATATCGTTTAAAATAAGTATCTGTAAAGGACTGAAATAGGAATCCCATGGATACACATATAATTTCTGACTAAGTAATAGTAGTATAAGAGTTTGCACAAGTAAAACCACTAGTATAGCATCAGTAGCTTAGAGCAACAATGAAGCTATCTGTTATCATTATCTGCAAAGTATACGATTATCTGTATATATTTACGATGCGTCGCTATATTATCTGTGTATTTGTATCTGGTCTGTTTCTCCTCCGATCCGTCGAGTTCCTCGTCGTGTAAATGTAAAATTGATAGTAAACTGCGATGATCAGCTCCTGCCGTAATTCGCTTTAGTTAGGAAGTATGTAAACGTTTTTGTTTTGTATATGTTGAGAGAGGCAGCGAGGGATAGAGTGAGATGTGACCTAAAGTGGACAGGAGGCAGAGAGTTGTCAACAATAATGAGTTCTGTAGAGAAATGGAGGTGGCTGAGGTAGAAATGTAGCGAAGTATAGCTGGAAATTATCAAGAATTCGTATTGATACTCTATTAGTCTGGTGCTACTGATTCCCAAGAGTCTCTTCTGCAGTGGCATATCTACTTAGTAGTAGCAGTTGTTGTTATGTATCTGCAGTAGTAAGTCTTGAGAATGCTGTCCCATAGTAAATAACATAGTGGCGTGGTGACAGAATGAATGAGAGTGGATTGCTTATAGTGTCGTCGTCAAGAATATTCCTTGAATCAAAGCAGCCTGTCGAATTCACCTTTCTAAGTCAGGAGAGTTAGTTTTTGATTCCGTATTTCTTGTGACGGAATGTTTTGTATGGGATTCTGATAGAGCGACTCTGTATAAATTGGTTTGGGTGATAAGACAGAGAAACCACGCTCCATAAAATATCTAGGGCTATATAAATAATTTGGGGAGAGCGATTTAATGTCAGTCTGGCTGGTCTCCTTACAATAGATTAAATAATACAACGAAAACACAGATTGTTTGTAGCCAATGTAGTGGAGAGAATATATAAATACGGTTTAATCATGCAGATAATGATTTTTTCATCCTGTGTGATGCTCTTTATTTTATTTTACTATGGCACATGGGCATAGAGAGCAGGCTATGAAGAGAGCTTGATATCTTGGCCATGCTATTGGTGGATTGGGCTTTGGGAGGCTAGAGGTCTGTGAGTGTGCGAGTAGTGAGAGCCAAGAGATGTAGAAACCCGAAACTCATATGCAGTCGCACCTTTGCACAGAAGACAACGAGATCCTTCGTGAGAGTCCACTGATTGTTCTGTGTGAATAGAGTGAGCACAACTCCAGGTAACCCAACCAGCCAACTACAGAAATACGAACTTCGCCGACTCACCTTTGGCTACTTACCAGTCAGACTACATACACGCAATAGAGACAACGTCCCACTAAACTGCTGAACACAAAACTGACCATTTTCATAAATATTAATATTACACACTTTAGTACGGAGGGTCAAACTGAATCACAACAACATTTACCGAAATAAATGAGCTCTTTCAACTCTGATAAAGTCGCTTCAATCCACACAAAGTGTGCAGACCAATTGTTTTGTTATTCATTCCCACACAGACAGTTAGAGGTGTATAATGTCCCAGCTCTGATTTTATTTCTAGTTCCACCAACTCTGTCATGTGCACATGCCATATGCATTTAAAATCGTGTGTTAATCTGAGCACATTCCTCCCTCCTCAACGTCTCATCAAATACTGAATTCATTGAATGAAAAATCAAAACAGTTTTCTGGTTTCATAAAGGAAATTTCACGGATTTGTACGTCTAAGTAGGATGACTCTGAGCTAAATAATTGCCAAGTGTGAAAACTCTGACGATGAAAATTGAAACATTTGCTATTTTCATAGAAAAACATTTTTGTGCCTGCAGTTTATTCATACCAGTGAAAAGTTTCGCAGTAGTTTAGTTGATAAATGTAACAAGTGGCCCCAATATTAATGTTTAGCATGTAACCGCACAGCCTGGAGTAATGGACCACACTGCTAGTTGTCGGACGAGAGTAGAAAAGTCAGTTCTAATTAGTGCAGATTTGTTTACTAGCCATTTTTGGAAAAGCAACAACTTTTTGTACCAACTGAGACTTTTTCGTGCACAAGTCTTTGATCATCTCTTCCCTGCAGCCCAGACTCGTTCTGCATAAAATTTTCCTGAAAACATTTCAACTGCAACAGATCCAATACACCTTTCTTCTGCATATACTATCCGATTAAAGTCTCTGTGAATTGTATGACAAGGAATTATTGTCATCTGTACTCTTATCTAGAGCAATTCTTCCCCGCAGTGCTCCGTTGCATCTCAGTGAATCAGTGTCATTCTATTTATATGTAAGTAGTTGATTCCTTCACGGTGTTCGATGTGCCAGGAAGCTGGCGATCGTGTGAGTGTGTCCACTTGGATCCGGAAAACGACAAAAATTGCACGCGCCCACTGAAGTTGTGGGGCGGCGGAGGAGAAGCGGGCGGTTTTCGAGCCGTTCCGCTTTTTCGAGGCTCCCACAAGCTGGGACTCAATGTCCTTACAAGCGCCACATGAACATCGACAACAAGTAAGTCAGGGATTTTTTTGTTGCAAATTCTGCATCTAGTTCTTTCCCACTCTTCGATTTGCATGATTTATTATTAATACAATCGCAATACCACTCCTAAGATAATACCACCCAGTAGTACCAACACTTGTACTACCACCCCATCGTGTATCACAGTACTACCACCCGACATTTTTAATTTAAAAGTTATCCATCAGATCCTAGATTATCACAGAGGACTACTATCTAAGTAGGATAAAGTTAAAAGAGTAAAGATGAAATTGGCCACTATTGAATAATTATTTGCACAATAATTCATGTACACTGTACAAGAGGTTTTCCATTATTGAACTCTCAAGCGGTAGTTTTTACTTTCAAAGCCTGTGCTTTGGTTAAACGGAGCCTGTCCGCATGACCACTTTGCACATTACTATTAACTAAAGATAAATGCTAAGCAAATAAATCATTAATAGAGTGGTTATCATTTTTCATTTCTTCTAGCAATCAGAAATTCAACGATCAAATTAAAAATGTTGGGTGGTATTACTACAGGAGTGGTGATACAATCGGGTGGTATATACTAACTGAGTTGTATACTTATAGGGATGGTATTACGATTCGGGTGGTTTTATGTTGCTACCGATTTGCATACAGCATTAACATCTCGCATTTCTGTCATCATTAACAAATTGTTTGCTTGGGCTGTGTAAAGCCACCGCTTTCTGTACCAATTGTACCAATATACATTATCAATTACGTTATACTTAGTAGATGTATGCAGACAGACAGAGTTCAGAGCAAGTATATAATACAGATATGTGCATAGTTGTGGATTTTCTAATATGATGCAACCTCTTTCTGTTACTAAATGTTATCCACATCTGCTACCACATTACACAGAGAGTAGGTTCAAAAGTGTAACTGTACTTGCATATCTTCTCACTTCGTGCTAATTCCGTGACACTGTATCAGAAAAGGATTCTTTTGCACACGCCGATTATATGTAATCACGTATTGAGAATGCATACTACTATAGTATGGGCACTTGTCATAGGTTCGACTATATTTTAAATACAGCATACGTAGGATAAATAGTTAAATTGAAACTTTAGCATATTTACTGAACCAGTTTAGATCGATTAGCGAACTGGTAGGTGTATGATTTGTGTTATTACTGTAATTTCCATTTATTACAATAACAATAGCTATAATATTCATAATATTCCATTGAGTAAGTCAAATATTGTGAGTTAATTGGATTGGAAAAAGTTGTGGTGGAGACTGGATGTAGTTTCACACGACATGGTGTCAAACAATAATATGTCAGGGGCTATAACGGATATCTGGACTGAACCCACCAAGGGATTCACAATATCTCGGTTTTCGTTTGGTTAGTTAGTGAAGACGTGCGGAAAAGGAGGGCCACTTAAGTGTGTTATTTAGAGTAAAAGGACGGAAGGTACAGCAATACATGCTATTTTGTCCGTGTGAAAGCTAATCTTGTACACAGTGTAGTGTAGGTGAGGTGGTGAGGTACCTACGACATACCTGAGACTTTATAATTCATACAGCTCCTGCTCTGTCCACTTACAATGATTTTCAACAGTCGTGTAGTGCATATACGAAATGCTCAGAATTTTATTGTGAAGATGTACATACTATAGTAGGTTGGGTAGGAAGGGCCGCTAACCAAACCTTATTCCTCAGGTAGGCACTACTTACATTTACATAAGGTACGTAGATACAAGGGACACTTACCTACTAAGAGACTTAAAACGGTGCACTCACTAAATAGATACATTTAAGGTAACTCACTCACTCACAGCGACTTACTTATATCGTAGTTAGTGGTATGCAGTTTCAGAATCCTTGCAATGCAAGGAAGACCAGTATCAATAATAATAAGACTGTCTATAGCAGTGCTTCTTCGGGCTACAGGTATGCAATGTAGTGCCATCACATCATGTCGTACTTTGTGAACGTAGTGCACTGGGAATATGTGCTAGTTCAACGCTGTTCTTATATAGTTCGGCATTCAGGTGTAATGAAATTTTATGGCCACGTCGGGCTGTAAAACATTTCTCTAATGCTAGGAAAGGCCCTCCTACAGTTTCTGGAATCTCTGTTTTGTTTTTCCGAAAAACCGTGCTGGACAATCGACTGAGCTCACGGATTTCTTTCCATTCGGTCCACTTTAATTGCCATTCGTGGACACTCCTTAGCTCCGTCCTATACACACAAAGGTATTTCTTTCTTTGTTGGGCATACTACACTGCACATGCAATGGATATACTGTGTAGACTCTGCGAAAAGAGATGGGACGTTGTGTAGAGAAAACCGAATGGGATAGTATTAGTTGTTTGTATATGTAATAGCTGATGAAAAACTGCATCTGTCTATGTGTACATTATACAAAATACGTTATACAAAAGTGTCTAGCTACTCAATAGAATAAATGGAAGCTTCTTGAGTTCACTCACTCACTCTAACTAATAGTGGCTGGCAAAGGTGTTTATAATAATATATCGGTTGGTCATTCTTTCCAACTTGGAAATCAACTCACCTGTCCTGTGTCTGTTCTGTTTATGCTTCCCGTCATCCTATACACATACTTAACTCACTCTTACCTTACCTGCCTAGGCAGTTTCTTGTCTCCACAACTCAATCACCAGTTTTTCCTCACTGCTCACATAAATACATCTCGTGTAATAACTATCGTCCATGTGACGTTTACCGTCAGACCAAGTAAGACTGGATTATTCTAGTACTACGTACCTAAATCGATATCTCTCTCGTGAACACAACTTGCAATAATTATCCTCACACGAACGACAGACCTCTTCATCTGTAATATTCCACTTTAAAAAACATTTCATTCACTCAAATCCACCCAGTGCAATTCCCTTTCCATTACTCGGACGCAATTATTTGCAAGAGCCTGGGAAAATATTATTCAGATTGGAGAAGTATCCAATTCAAAGCTAATCAAATATATAACTCATGACATTAATTTAATAATAGAAAGATAACCTCTGCGCTGGTCAATGAGTGACCAATAAATATCGAAGAAAGTAATTTCGTAATGAAAGCAGAATGCTGTAAAGTTTAATGTACTCATGTCATGGCATGATTGAATAGCACAAAGCGTGTTTCACATATCTCTGATTCGTAGATCTGGCAGTGTGCTGTTTATTTATGCTTTTACAGCCACAAATACACTACTCCATCAAATACCCAACTTACTGATTCCACTCTGCGACGTATTTATTGTGATCTGATAGGTAACTAGTACATTACACAGAGATACGCTCACAGAACTTGCATTCAACATTTTAAGCTGCAAAGCAACCCACATTTACGACAGATACAAATGTTTGGTTTAAACTGTTTAACTTTGTCAAACTAGTTGTGTTTTGCTGTGGACTTGAGCTTTTCTCGAGTTCATGTCTGTTGCATGTACAAATATACCGTAGTCTCATTGCTGCAACCCGCAATACCTACTCATGCTTTTCCTTCTCTCAATCCAATTACATTATTTGAACATACCAAAATATTATTTGCAAATTTAATTGATTTGCATTCCTGAATGCTGAACACTTCACGATTTACTTACGTACAATAGATCCACGTCAATCCTCACATTATTTATTTTTACTCTGCAGGATATTTAATTATGGAATGAAGCGATAGAAATCTTTATATCCAAAATATATCTCATAGGTACTAATTCAAAGGCAACTATTGCTAACGAATACAACATTTAGTAAGATTTTTGATGTACATTAACTAACGAAGCTGCTGGATGTGGCTAATGGTCCTGCAACTTACGTCTGATTTCTGTGACACCTTTACCCAACTAAAATATCGAACACTTATCTCATGTGTGTTTATATAAAGACTATCACTCGATTGAACAACTACAGATATAACAGGTTTCGATTGAGATATCTCATGCATAGTTTTCGGACATTTATTTGTTGTAGTATTATCTACGTTTTTTGATTCGGCATTAACGGAGTTGTATGTCATGTTGATGTCCTGTATATACATTCGACATTGTGTGTGCTTACATACAGCAGCATAATTTATATCTACTATAGTTCAATATAAGTGATGTTTACAACTGTCGTACATACTACAAATTTTACATTGTATCAGTAACTATCTATAAATATCAAATAGCACCTGTAGAAGGACATTATATAATATTCATTTTAGTATGTTTATTTATTTATAGCTAGATATACCAAGCATAGCTAGTCAAGTGATTTCCTGTGTTTCTTGGTACTCCTTTTTTATTGCTCCTTAATTCTCTTCAACGAGAGTTTGATGGAGACGAAATGTGAAATAATGGACACACCTCTGTTTGCCGAATTTTTTAAGGGTATAAATGCACATTCATTCCTTTGGACCCTCCTGATTTCTACTCTGCTTCTCACAGTCGTCTTAAATGAATGCACATATGTGTGCTCACTTAATACTTGCACGTAGTAGCACAGAATTCGTGAGTAAAAATGCACCTCAGCTCTCATCCCATCTTATCTCACTCATTGTCAGTTTAGTCGACTAAGATACAACCTTAGATAAAGATAAAAAATATAATATGTGCACATAAACAATCGTGCAAGTGTGCGAGCCGTACTACACTAGTGTTTATGTACATCACTTTATTAACGTATATGGCAAGCCGTTGATATTTTCTTTTCCCTATTGATTCAGGCAGCAATAAAATGCCCCTCTGCTTAACTTACTTTTTTTATTATACACACATAACCTACGGACATGCAAACACACCACTACCTACATACCCACTACTCTGCATTAGTACTTAACCTACCTACCTAGTAATAATGGTTAAAAAATTTATGATATTGTAGCGAGTGAAGTGCTAAAAATTTATCAAAAGAGTGCGGAAGGCAATAGTACAATGCAACTAAATAATTGTCTAACCGTGAGAAGGAAATAAAACATAATCATCTACAGAGCTGTTGAAATTTTTAAAAAGATATAACCTTTTAAATTAGCATTGCGCAAATGAAAAACACAACTGCTCGTTAATACCTATCAATAATACAGTGCCTAATGCTGATTTGTAGAAATCATTTGCGATGCTAACAACCTATATGTAAATCACCTTCTGCGTATTTAAAAATTGCTGTGCACACAAATACATCTTGGTAGCGTTAGTATACAATTATTTACAAGTGCTTAGCTTCTACGAATTTGGCAAATGTCAATACTGAACACGGGATCATCAAGTCATTCATGAGTTTGCACTTTGTGCTTTTACATGTAGGTTCAATTTTCTAGTCTGCGATTGCATGAATAAATTTGGGAAGAACCAACCGCGGAAGGGTTATTACTTATCACATTTCTATTAACAATACGTCAATGAAAATGTATATCAAAAATTGAACTTATAATTTAGAAAAAATTTGTACATAATATAGTCATTAACTATATTGGCGTTGTTAAATCATATTTAAAGATATTATTTACTTCTGCTTGCAATAATATGTGAAGATTGGCATACCTAGAAATTACACTTCAGATCTAGGCTGTACTGCGTACGACAAAAAGTACTCAACACTTGCAAAACATGCGCGTGCAAATAATGTATAGGTATGATATGTATTTACTTTTATAAGCAAATATATACCTAATAAGCAAGGAGCGGATAAGTAAGTAGGTCTGCGCTTAATTCTCAGAATCAGAAAACAAATAAACAGTTAGCAGAAATATACTTCAAATACTGAATATCCTCTAAAAAGTGAAAATAAGATACTCGAGAAATATAAATAGAATCAGAAGCAATAATATTGACTACACAGTGATCCAATTGACTTAGCTAAATTCTATCCAGTCTCTGAGAAGTGATGTACACGCCTATGCATTTTATATATTATTTTGTACATGTGCACAACTACCTATACCAGATAGGTACCACAAAGAGATAAAAGAGCATAGAAGTCAAATACTTGTGTAGGCACCTACTCATATGCATGCAATGCGAACATAACCTATTATATACATACTAATAGCATAGTAATTAGGTGGCTATTGTGCAGGTCCATACATAATAGACTGGTGCAAAATCTGAATGTAATGCTTGCTGTAACGCAATGCTCAATCACAACGACTACGCTTATTCGTAGTTAAGACAAAATCCTTTGGATGAGCCTTGCTCACTTATTGACATAGCAATTTTCCATGCACAAAGTTAATAGTCATCGCTGGTTTTGAAGCTTCTTATCTCATTGTACTTCTAATGCAACGACTACTAATTGTTATAAATTATTTATGCTAAAGCATTATGAATAAACTTTAATTATGATGAAGCTACTTAAAAGCATGCGATTTGTTTCTTTGGCTGTCTACAACTCGAAATGTATTCCAGTTTCCAGTATGTCAGCTTTATATAACTAAGCATAATTCAGGTCTATTAGTAGTATAACTATAATGCTACTTATTTAGATTCAGACATGCATTAACAGCCTCTCTGCGCCCAATCCCTTCACTGTTATGCAATAATATAATTTCATGTAAGTATTTCTGTTCTGCATATTTATTATGATAAACGATGTCCAGTCTAGAAAACGTGTACTAATTACTAATGTGTAAAGACGGCTAGGGAAACAACTCAATTAGTCTCTGCACATAACTTATAAGTTGAACAAAAAATTTGCAGTCGCCGTCCTCGCGACAGAAATGAAGTTTTCGCCTAAGTAGTTCATGCGATTGTTATTGTGGCATTACTAGTATGTGCGTAGCTCTAGGCACTCAAATGTACATACCTACGTTAATAATTATTCAATAGCGTTAATCATGACTTTTGAATATGAGAAGAAGCATCAACAAAGATTTAAATGATGCACCTACCACACTTGCCGTGAATTTTGTTGGCAGAGCATAAATTTTCTTATTGTTAGAGATGGTACTAAAGTTGACCCTGGAATTTCGAATGGTTACCATAGGTTAGGCAGCTCTTCTCTCTGTTTTTTATCTAGATACTATAATATTTCTGGCTTTTGGTCCTGAGAGCCCCCACCGTTTGTTAACAGGATATTTCCCCCTTTATTAAATTATTTTTATATCTACCTACAATAATTTCAAAACAAAAATACATATACCGTACTTGTAAATAATTCTTTATTTTTATGTGACGCGCGAGACTGCTTAGTTTTACCCTTTATCTATATGAATGTTAATGACCATCTACATTATTGTGTATCTACCATATATAAGACAAATAGTTTCCAACGTTAAACATGTTTTACACGTGTTAAAATATTTGCCCAAACCTTATAACTATCTATAGAATAAATTTAAGCGGTTCATTTTCAAATGGTAAGAGAAAGCGTGGAAAAAGCGTGATAGTTGTATGATAGGCGTCCTTTACTTAATAAATGCCATTGATTATTTATGTTGTGCAGTTTTGCTATTTTTTTCTAAACTGAGTTTTATTTATATCGTCTTAAAATCGTGTACTTCTTTCTATCATTATATACTTTTATCCATGTGAACTAGCATACTGTCTGACTTTTAAATAAGTCCTACATTGAAGATAAAAATGTGTGAGGAAGTACTACTTGAATTAATTCTGCCATAAAGATATATTTAGCCACCTACATGAGTTCCACACGCGTATAGATAGAAGTTTAAGTGGCAGAGGCGAAATATACAAACTTTTATGTAGTAGTATAAGTACTGGAGGAGATTTTGCTTATCATTTCAAGTTGGGATTTCCAGAATTAGACTTGTGCGTTAATTGATAGGTGAATAGTGAGTTGCCTATATTTCCATATACTAAGCAGTTTATACTAATCACAACTACAATATTAGTTACCTTAAATATTTCATCTATGCAGATTGCAGGTGGTAAATTCATGGATACATACAATTGTCGCAATTGTACATCGGTAAGTAGCATAGTGAGTAAATTATAGCTAGAGAGTTTCAGCTAATCCACAGGTAGTAGAATTAATTGATACAAACTCATTTTCAAGAGTTATTTAGTTATCACAGGAGCTAGAGCCATAACATCGCACTAGAGAATCAAGTTCTATCCTTGTATTTTTTCCATTCTTTTGGGGAATGTCACTAACTCCCTAGATGAACTCACTAATACCTAAACGAGTATTAATATTCAGGCAATTGTTAATTTGTAAGTCAAATGTGGCTGTCGGAAGCCAATACATTGATTCAGATCAACCTGATACAAAACGATGTACCAATACTCATGTTTGATGGGCGTATTGATAATAATATATCAATAGAGATAGATAGATGACTGACACATGCAAAGACCTCGCTCCATTTCCATTCATACTGTGCTTGCTCTTACGATTTTTTGTATCAAATACATGTACCTACCCATGTCTACGTAGTAAATAGTTGTACCTAGTCATAACAATGTATTGTTGGGCATTTAAATGCTATAGGTATTAGTAATTACTTAATATAATTACTGATACAATTATTGTGGCATACAATAACATATAAATATCAAAGAAACACTTGTGCCCACACTTAGAGTATACTGCATATAATTTAGAGATAATATTTTGATACATGTAGCACGAATGTACTTAGGTATGCCATAAATAGTATCTGTCAGTTTAGCTAACACTATGATTCATGTTGACAGCATATCGTTTCGTTCCATTACCTCAGACAAGGAAGTGGAAATTTTGATTGATAATGTTCTCGTCTGGATGATTTTCTTTTTACTAAATGTAAAAAGGGTTTTAAAATCAAAACAGGCATTTATTTATACAACTCACACTGTTTGATCCACAGTACGTACCTACGGACTGAAAAATATGAGATGCATCTCCGCATACTTGTCAAGATTTATAAATATTTTGTTGTTAAGGTGCTCACACACACAGATAGGAGACGGACGTTGCTGCCCGTAAGACCGTAGAATTCCGTGTATTTACCTGTGGAATAACTAAACACATACAGTATCTGAGATATAGACGCCGTGCGGAGACCTGGCTAGATAGAGTGTGAATCTCCAAGGGCTCGGCTGGAAGCGATTCCTAGGATCTTCCAAAAAAAGTGTGGGCATATTGGTTAAAGATTGAATATCCATTAGTTACTGGGATGTCGTTTCGTTTGTTTGGATACATACATAGCAGACACTGATACACGTACACACGTTCATACAAATAAAACGCATGTGGCCAAGACTTTCGTGTATGCCTTAGTTACCCTGCCGCCTGGTTCGTGTTGCGGCTTCGTGTTTAAAGTATTTGATACTGCTGTGAATCGAATTAATTTTTTATTCTCAAGTTGTGAGATGAATTTCAAGCTCATCTGCCGAAAAGCAAGTAACTGAGAGATAGGCCAACTAACTCCTCCAATGCTCAATTGTGGCTATTCCTAATTCTAATGTCTACTCCGAAGGTCTTGAATCATTTGAGCCATTAAATAGAAAAATTGGTCGCTTGCTCTCAGGTTATTTATTTTGTTTCTGTCCTTTAACTAACTGATACGCCATTTCTACCTATTAATCCTCAATTACGATACATTGCTGTGCACAGACTATTTTTTGAATTCTTCTTCGTAAGTAAACACATCGACGGAATGTGCAGTACTACAACTATTTGGTTTGAATGCGTACGAGTTTTACTAAATTGAGTTTCATTGCCTTCTCTGTTTAATATTTCTATTATCTGCTCCCTGGTTGAGCATTCGGGGGAGTTGTTAGTTCTGTCAGATAGTAATTCTATTCTACATACAGGAAAACAATACAACATACAATTGAGAAGATTTTGGAATTCATGTCGCACTACCCGTGACTAGGCTCTTTTATGACAAATGGTTAGCACGGCACATCCCAACATAGTAAAGACTAAAACCCATTCTTTTCCATTTTTTATCTCACGTCTTGTGTGTTAAAATTCTTTTTCTATCATCGCATGTGTCCCTCCAGCTTTTGTAAACCCACTCGTGTTTAAAGTGTTTATTTTTCTTTGTTCATAAAAATTATTGTTGAATTATTGTTTTATTTTTAATAGCTTTTCTTTAAATGTCTATCATTCAGTTTATATAGTTGTACTCTTTTATTAGTAAACCATTTATACAACTCTGTAATACTTATTCCTATACTCACCAGGCTATATACTAATTGCAGTTTTCATATTCATATGCTATGTACGCTTATTATATACATCCGTATAATTTTGGAGATAATTGAATTTGTTTTCTCGATTATACCCGCTGTTGCATCCAAAAAGGGCTATCTCTTTATATCTTGCAAATAATTAATCTTCTACGAGTCAGAACAACTTGCTGAACAAACGCATTATATTTAGCTGTGTATGAATAAATACAATATTTTCATAGAGAATATCATAATTACATTAGACAACAACCAGGTATATCCACAATAGAATGCTCAAGTAGTCTTACAATTAGTGGACACAATCTGTTTATTTATTTGCACTTGTAGTTGCGCATGACATGGCCATGGAACAAGGACTGGAATGGAGTCTGAGATGCGTATGAGTGGAATAATTAACTAAGCACACGAAAAGACGGCAAAACTCTGTGATCATATCTATGTTTAATATCAAGAGACTTAACAGACTTAAGTCTGTCTGCTTAGTATGTCAAAACGAAGAGTAAATTAAAAGTGAGTATTGACAGTAATGCTAAAATATATTTTATCGGATAGTTAAAGGACATGCAAATAATTGAGCAGCTTGCCACGAAGCTCAAGGGCATTTCTGTCAACAAAAATTATTTTCTTTATTCGTGTACTATAGTACTGTCTGGGATAGGTATTCAAAATACTAACTCGTGTTATTTACTACTTACTTTGTATCAATTAACGTGCAGCATCTATCGCTTTGTTTACAAATCAACGTCAACCAACAGGAAAAATTTGTTCCATTCTTTGTATGTAGCTCTATATAGTTCCCTTGAGATTTTTAGCGTCGTTTGTTGGGAATTGAGTTATGCAAGAATTTTAAGCCATAGCGTTCAAATCGTTTATTTTTATCGATACCATTCATAATATGTAATGCGTATAGCTATGGATGAGGTAAGAGATATTATTTATGCCATTGAATGACGAAAGCAGAGTTATTGACGAAATACAGTTCAATTTTCCATTGTTGTATTGAGTTATGTACACAGTTACCTATATGAAGTGCATGATGTGGGTAGCTACCTTTACTTTCGTCGGCTGTCTTGGAAAAACAACAATTTTAAAGGAAGAGAAGTAAAATGGATGGAGGCTGGCAGGTATAACTATTACATAGTTTACTGTTTCAGTTAGTTGTATTTGAAGTTTACTTAATAAATAGATCCGCTTTTATATTGGAGGCTGGGCATAGATATGACCTCTCTTTATAGAAAATGCAGACTATTGTCCATTATACTGTGGAGAATGCTTTGCTTGTTGGACTCTTTTCTGTTTTTGGTTACGCCGTTGTAAAGACGTGTGTTTGTTCCAACAAAAGTGAAGCAAGATATCTCATTCATCCTTTTTGTATTTATGTATGACTGTGATGTTGTTCGGTCGTCGTACATTGAAGAATGAGTGAAAGAGAGATACCTTAATTGGTGGCATGGGTTATAAAAGTTGTCACAAAGAAATCTACGTAACTGACTTAAAAAAGGTCTGAATAACCGATTAGGAATGTCTAAGAGCATGAGCAACCCGGATTTCCCTTGTAGTAAATAAGATGAACATATTTTCGGGAGGCTTCCTATACAAGTCTTCCTATACAAGTCTTCCTATACAAGTCTTCCTATACAAGTCTTCCTATACAAGTCTTCCTATACAAGTCTTCCTATACAAGTCTTCCTATACAAGTCTT
>JABASH010001131.1:0-29044 GCA_019776445.1 Tomocerus maximus
TTATGGATTTATGAAGTTATATAAAAATGGCAAACAATTGTTCGACATTTACAAATAGATAATAATTTTACAGTTTGGGATTGATTTATATGGTCTTGAATGAACAATAAAATTGCAGAGGTGCATTAGCGAAAGAATTAGAATTTGACGCATGTTCCTGAAGTGTGAGAGAAAGCAATCTATCAACTTTCTCGAAAAATAATGCTCCCTTTTTCAATTGCCTCCACTCGTCGCGTCAATGACTTTTAATATGTTCAGCTTAGCTTGAGTTCCATTTATTAGCTTAGGGCAGCTCGTGAGATGACTTAACTACGACTGAATGCTAAATGGAACTAATAGAAGAGAGAAAGATGGGCAGATGGTCAGTAATAACAAGTCCAAAATGAAAGTGAATGAAGCCGCAAAACCACTGACTGAACAAGGATAAGTAAATGGTGGGAGTTTACTTTAGTGGTTAAGTTCATTGTGAAAGTCGAGCAGGAAAATCATTAACAAAAACGAATAACTAGTGAACAGGAAACAATTTATCCTTCCGCGTTGGAGCTAGTTGAACCAAAAAAGTGCTAGCAGGTAAATAACAAATAATCTCTAATCTTTAGGCCTTTCAAAAAGTATCCTTTTCTCTATGAAGGTAGTTAGTTGGCTTTAGCTTGTTCTTGAGATAATTAAGACATCGATTTTCTGTAAACCAGGACGAGCAGTCGAGCACGAATGTAATAATAAATTTATATGGATACCTTATGCGTTTTAGTTTTACGGAAGTAAGTAATTACATATATGTTCAACATGATAAAAACTACACCAGTAACCCGTTTAAACTGTAAGACAGTTTTCCTGCATAATGCACATCTGCGTTCTGTAGATACTGTAACTAAAGGACTCTTTCTTTCATTTCAGTTTTTGTATAAGATGTCATATTATTATGTTACAATTGTCGGTGATTTAGACTATTTGTCGTTTTAAAATTGTGTGTAGGGTGGACAACTGCAAGACGAAAGGCAATGGCGGATAATGTGAGTTTATATTCAAAATACATGCATATCCAAGGACGAGGTATTGAGTTCAAAAATTTATTTAGCACGAGTGTCTTTTTTGTGTCGGTGTAGAATACTACACCGACGTCTACATAAGTATGTAGACGTTCTGTTAGAGTAGACATCAATGTCGAACTCTGGTAGAGATAGAGAAAATCCACTTTCCCTTTATGTGCATGTAGTCCAAGAACAGCTTTACCCTGGATATCGATGAGGAAATTGCCGCTGGCAATATTTTCGTGTTACTGGTCTGCCATATTTTCTGCACTCCTTTTTATTCCTGATTCTACACATGGATGATTCTACAGTGTCTTAACTAACAGTGTTCATAGTGCTTTCTCCCTTCTAATGATAATTTTATAGGAAACTTTCACAAACCTTTCACTAGTCTTTCGCCAGAATTTTAATCAATGTAAAAGAATATTTTGGTGTGGTGAAAGTTAGGAAAAGTTTCGTGTAATAGAACTGAGAAAAGAGAAAGCACTATGAATATCTTTGGCTGTAACATACAGTATGCTCTGCATTAGTAAGTTAACGTAAGCGATTACCTGATGTATAGAGTCTGCAAAAATGAAAGTAATATGCATAAGTAATGTGGATTCTCAATTTCTTCTAAGTATAGTAATAATCTTACAAGGTCACTGCTCTCGTGTTCTGTGTTGCCTTCCCTCATGCTTCATTTCGTTAATCTGATGGTATTGTTTGGATGTTTTGTACAGACTTTAACACTGAGAGAATAGAATAATTGTATGTGGGAATGCAGAACTACTGGTATCATTAGTGTGTTCGTAAGTGGCAAAAGAATTTCGAAAATTTTGGCTGACTCGCGATAGTTGTACCAAAACCGGGAGCTGAGGATAAAGGGAAAAGCACATAACCTGCTTTCACCCGCCTTTAACCCGTACTTTCTCTTACCGCTTGTTATACTTAAGTTTTACGTATGCTGGATGGAACGAAGTTGTTATTATATTGAGATTTAACTCCAGGAAAGGTTTCGTAGCGAACGTGTTCAAGCAATATCTAATGTAGCATGGACGAGCTACATCGGCTCGCTTAGCATGTGGTTCTAAGTCTAAGTGAAATTGCCTAGAACCACAATCATATTTTGCAGATAGATACTGAACGAATAAAGAAAGGGAAAGGGACGTAGGAAATCTATAAAATATGTAAACTCAAGAAAGGTTGAAACGAATAGAGTAAGATCGGCGAAGAGTGAACGCCCGTCTATCCTATATCGTAAGTCTATTGATAAAACTGAAAGTCAGATAAGATATGGAGTTAGGTGATGCAACTGAATCTGACTGTCACATGCATGGACCAATGGAAATCGTTTCACTTCATATTATTTTCAAACATTAAA
This sequence comes from Tomocerus maximus, assembly GCA_019776445.1. Lineage (NCBI taxonomy): Eukaryota > Metazoa > Arthropoda > Collembola > Entomobryomorpha > Tomoceridae > Tomocerus > Tomocerus maximus. The sequence goes on from JABASH010001131.1 coordinate 2,395, forward strand.
ATGGCTGTTTTCATTTTCCCTTCTTCACAGCACATAGAACGTTGTGAACATACAAGTAATAGTACTGTCTGCCTGACTCCAATATTCTAACAATAAACGGTATATTGCTGCGTTAGTTATGCTGTGATAGATAGCCTTAGACCTTCCCAAGAACGGTATTTTATATACTGTTCTCTTCGTCTTACTATTACAGCAGATAATATTCAGATTGTTCTAAGATTTCGATGTTTAACTTTCGTAGCCTATAAGTCTCCGTAATTCTACTTTCGATTCATCTCGAAAATCGAGTGTCGCGTTTATCGCAGTAGTCAGTGGTTTCTAATGGTAAGTCACATATTACACTACACACCTATAAGTACTGTGTTATGGAAGGAACATTGTATACAATAATAAGAATCTATCAAAAATCCATTCTGGAACTCGAGAGAAATCACTTCCACATACTTAGCTGATCTGCCTGGGTTGAGCTTTGGCTGAAGTGCTGCTGAGTTAAACAAGAACGAAGGGGATGGAAGGAAACCTTATATTAGTGCAAGATGCATATATCCATCTGTTTCTTAATCATGTTTTACAGTTGAGAATTTGAGATAAAGAAAGTAATGATGCTTTTTTGTAATTTCCTATGTAGACAATTGCACTACTATAGTACATATGTAGCAAAATCCTATCATAATTCACTGTCATTGTCTTCAGTCTTCTGTAATAAGTCACTGTCTTCAGTGTTTTTTTAAATTACAAGTCCTACAGTCATTACTCATTTAGGTCGGAAAAAAGAAAACAGTGTTATTTGTAATACTGCTAATATGATGCTGATTCTAAATACGGAATAATTACAATTATATGTTTTTTGGTAGTACAAAGTACAACATGTTATCATGTTAGTTAAATGATATTATGTTCGTTTGACTTTATAAAAGTCACAAGACATACTAGGAAAATGAAAGTACTTGGTTGATGTACAGTGTACATAAGGGTGCATTTACACGTAACTGGCTGGTCCCGCAGTTGCATATACTATGCCTGCCACAGGAAGATTTAGTTGGATTTCGTTTACTGGAAAGTTCAGGGAATAGTTTGTAGATCGTGTTGGGAAATTGAAATTTCGCGTCGTAGGTTGGTTCTGCAATTTTTTGAACTTTATAAGACAGAATTCGAATTATTTATTGAAATGAATAGCAAGTGATTTGCCGACATGGAGAGTTGAGCAGCGTCTTGTTTTCAGTGGTCCCATGCGATCTGCGGTAATGGTTGAAGAGATGTTGCCGGAGTGAGTACTAAATAGACTCCTATAATGATGAAACAAATTTGCCTCCCAGTTTATTGCGGCAAAGAGAGTCGTACCTAAGCTCTGTTGAGAGTTAGTTCTCTGAATATCTAGTGTTGCTGTAGAGGGGTCAATAATGTAGTTTTGTGGTAAACAATAAGAACTACAACTAGGAACTGGAGTGGAATGGAAAAGCGCTCCAGTGAAAGCCCATTTACTTAAATAGAAGTCATTTCATATTACTTCAGTTGCGCGAGTGGTAATAGTCTAACAAGTCTCATCGGTGTAAAGAGTCTTATCTAAAATTTGTATAGGGCGCTGTAAAACAAGATTGGGTCAACGCAGAAAACATTTTGACTAAAATTCGTCTACATATGTAATGCTCACAGTCACAGCGTGTTAGCATGTACTGTGTACATTACAAAATTGTGTCTTTCTTGAAGCGCTACAAATATGTTCTTAACCGTTCATGCTTGGTTCTCCGTGGGTAAAGACTTTCACTTGGAAGAGAAAGGAGAGGACAGACTGCTACAATTTGATAGTATTCATAGCGTAGGTAGTTGTTGTTGGAAAATTGGGATTGGGGAAATAAGTGAACTGTATGTTTACTTATCCATTTTAGCCTGCAGTTTGGGGCTACGATAGCGGGAAGAAATGAAAGGCAAAATAGCGAGGAGGGAAGGAATATAATAGAATGGAATGTGAAAGCGGAGAGAGAGATGTAGAAAGGGAAAGAAAGCAGGCAGTCGTGTCGAAAAAGGGAGCCCAAGTAAAATAAGGTGAAGAGAAGTTATATAAGGAATGAGAAAGTATATCTTTGTCATGTAATGCATATTTCATTTTCAATTTAGTAGGACGAAGAATAGGATGTAATGCATGCAAGTAGGCGAGAACAGTCAAGGTACACGGTATTACTAGAGGGAGGCAAAGGCAACTGTGCACGGCTGCCTCTATACTACTTGAACTTGTACTGCACAAGCACTACTGACTGGATGCGGCAGAGCTCCGTCCAAACACCCAGTTGATTTCTGGTAGTAGGGAGAAGTAAGGGATGAAGAAAAGGTGAAAGCAAAATAGAAGTCTTGGTTAGTAGACAATGTTAAAGGTATAATGTAAGGGCAAATGAAAAACTAAAGAAGGTAACTACATGGAAACAAGAGGAAAGGGAAGCAAGGTGGAAACGAAGATGTAATGTATGGATATGTAAGAGTGGTTCTAGCGGTGATCATGTCGTTTGAAAATGTATAGCAAGAAGAGTATCTATGTTCCTTTGTCGAATGTTGAGAAGAGAAATGAAGATTTTTAGCTTTTGGGCTTTTGTTGGTCTCACTGGGGCTCTTTTCTTTTCTCTTAAAAGTCTTTCAAGCTCACATTTTAGCAAGCTTTTAGCTCTGAAATGTCTTTTAGACTTCTAGGTAAGAATACATACTTAGTAAGACTCGATAATGTGGAGAGGAGCGAAGGTTATGGAACTGCACGCTGACGCTAGGCTTACATTTAGTCGGAATATGGGTATGGAGTATGTATGTTGGTCTGTCAGTCGGTTGGGTGTGGGACGTGATCGTGCAGTAATTTCGTCGTTTTTTCGCTCACTGCTTTGTTCAATTTAGACCAGGTCGGCTCTATTCACTTTGTTAACATAGACAGAGCGGGAGTGAAGTGCAAGAAATGAAGTTAACGTTAGAAAACAGCAGAGACCGGCAGACGGTGATCTTTGATCTTATCGTTCTGTATAGAGACCGCTGATTGGCAGCAGGTAAATGTATTAGCAATAAAATAAAGTGATATATCCTAATACCTGTGGGTATACCTGTAAGGCTATGACATAAATGCACGCACTGGAAGCAAAAAGTACACAGATACGAAATATAAATATCCAAATTTAGTATGAGCTGATATGCACTAATTAATTGGAAGTGTTTGCTTGCTTGTAAGTAGGCAGGACTTTAAAATGTCATTTGCATTCTCCATTTTATATGTCTGATTTAGAATTGTAGGCATATGTAGCGGTTGGTTAGTCGCTGCCAACTAGAATTCAATTAGGAATTAGTTATTTGATTAAATCAAACTTTGGGAAAGAAATTCCCAATGTTAATTGGATGCATATCTGGCAGCCGCATACTTAGCTTTTGTCCTTTATCCGCAGGTTCTTCAGATTGAATACCTACTTGATTTTACACAATTGACTTACTACTTGGACTAGCCCCCAGTGCTTATGGTTCGAGAACTATATTAAGGCTTTCAGAGGACGCCTTTTATTGATTTTTTTATTTTTAGCTCCTCGCTTTTTGCGGGTGGGTATTAGGAAATGTCTGTTTTCATGTCTTTCAGAATCGAGCTTCGTGGATGGTTCCAAGTTGTTCACTCAGGTCCAGATCGCAAAGATAGATTTAAATTCGAGCTCACTTGACACTAGTGGATCTGAAATGGACATAGGCAGAATAGTGAGTCGCACTCCAGCAGTGGTAGTATTTTATGAAACATTGATGTGCACTTAGGTAGTTTTATTTCTCAGCTGAAAATGAATACATTTACATATTAACTAGTCTATGATTCGTTTGGCTCTTGTTCTGTAAGCTGTCCTGAGTTGCTTAGTAGGAGTGTGGAGTTTTGAAATGTATTTCTGACGGCCACTTGACTTCTGGAGCAGAATTGTTTTATAGTTTTATCTGTATTTATACAGCAATAGAAAGGGTAGTGAGTGAGTACTAGTAAAATTTGACGTTGACGTTGTATGTAATGGCTAAAAGGAGTAAGTAGAGAGGCTGAATGGGATGATGATGGTTGTTGCCGTGTCATTGCTGTAGTCATTGAGCGTTGGAAGTGATCTTGGAACTCGGTGTAAGTCATGAGACAGACAATGACTGTTGCAGGTAGTCACAGGATGCGATATAAGTGATGTTACTTTATAAGATCTGAACAGAGTACACTGCACAGAGAGATACATATGTAGTCTGTGAGAGTGAGAGAAAGGATAAGAGTTTTAGTATGGCAGTAGTCGAGCATGTGGATGACGATATTACGATTACAGGCGATAAAATGAAATGGTGATGTTGATGGTGTAGCTCTGGCTGTGTTGCTGCTCTCAGCTGGTGTATCTACTTCCCGTGTAGTGCAGTCCGACGGACCGAGTTGTAAAGAAAAGGATTTTCCTAAAAGCCACACACTACATACATGGCTTACTTACGAAGGGATTGTATATACATATTAGATATCTACAATTTACTTTAGCTAGGGAGGTGTAACTCCACTCCACTGTATAAATAGATGTATAGATATATCCGGTAAGTAGCTACTATGCACTAAGTGTATCCAGGACATGGTTGGAATAGATAGTTTTTGCCTAGTTCATAGTTAAGTCAAGTTGATAGTACTAGTACGCAACGCAGGATACGGAGGGAATCGTATGCATTGCAATAATGGTGGGATGTCACGGAACTGAGCCACATCAGACTTGCAGACTGAACTGAAACTGGCTGGTTTTGGTGGTGTGTTCCTCTTGGCATTTGTAACTACTTGCTATATTTATACGAGGATATGGTTCATGTTCATATTATGCAATATGTGTTTGCCTTAGTGCCTTCAATGAATTTCCTACGATAACAGTAGAGTGAGATGTTGATGTGGCGGAATGTAAGTGTGGCGATAGAAAACAGTGGTGTTACAGTCACCAGAGTGTGTCTTGCCTTGCTTGCAATTGCAGTGCCGCGCCAGACAAGCTACTATATTATATGGATAATGCAATGTGCCATAGTGAAAGTAAAAAATTGTGTCTCAAGGAAAGAGAAAGTTAAGTACGTACCTACTAACGACATAATATTTAGGTGTGGGATGGCCATAGATAGTATGACGGAGGGAGGGGAGGAAGAAGTGCGTTAGCAAAGTGAAATGTGGTAAATAGAGTCTGATGTATTATATGATACGCTATTATTATATAGAGTATGGTATGTTGGTGGGTTGCAAATACTTTGTAGAGTATAAAGATTGGTTAGTGAGTTCGGTTTATATTATGTTGGTTTAGTTTAGTTGACTGGACGGTGACGGTCGGTTGGTCGGTGGGGCTTGAGTGATCTTGAGTGAGTGCCGTTAGAGCAAGTGTAGTGAGCAGAGCGGAATTGATATTGAATCACATTATCATGAGATGTAGGTCTGATGGCTGGGTAAAAAATGGTCGTGGTAGAAGACAAATGTACTTCGACCTGATGTTATGTTGAGTTGGATGATTTTTCTCTTCTTTGTGCAAGGTTGGGTTTTAGTCTCGTGGTTTCTTTGGGTACTGGTGTGTACTTATGGAGAGCTGGAAAGCTATCGTTTTACGTAGGTATAGTATCATGTTATATGTAGGTAGGTATCTTCCCTCTAAACTTCCTGGGCTCATCTCTCCACTCCACTCAAATCGCATTGCGTTACTTTCCCTGTCATGTAAGTGCAGACGCAGAAAAGTAGTAGAGCATGTAGCGCAGTGAGGATTGCGGAGCAGAGCTAAGGCCAGAGGAATTGGAATAACATGGGAAAATGAGATAAAAATGTATAGTCGACAGAAGCGTGTGTGTATGAATCTTTCTAAGGAAGGAGTGTGTGGTCGGAAAAAATGTGAGAATCAAGAATTGCTTTACTGCTGCTGCTTGCTTGCTTTCACACTACTTCCCACTGAATTAAATGAGATGAATTTTATGGTAATAATGTTTCTTTTTCATTTTTCTCTCTTCTAGGAGGTCGGGAGTATTATCGGCAAGAAGGGAGAAATCGTAAAAAAATTCCGTGAAGAGGTAAGATAACTTTGTCTTCTAATCATTACTCGCTTCTACATATGTACCTATATAGCTTTGTGTGTAGTCGTTTGAATCCTTTCATTTGTTATCTTTCCGTTTATTGATGGTTCAATTTTTGTGCTGTACATCGGTTCTGATTTTCTGATATCATCCATAATGTAGTTATAAAAAACGCTTGAATTGCATTTGTTAAGGTTGATACATAATATGGCTCACCAGAAGTAAATTGTTAATAACACTTACCGGTAAATTGATGACGAAAAACTCAAAATTGCAAATTATACTTGGTAATTGCAAGTTAATTATAATTATAATAGGCCCACTAAATATATTGTACTAATCTCAATGGAATTGTAAGCAGAGAGCAAATAAATATCGTTTACCTTAGTTGAATTAGCCATTGCATTGCCAAATTGCCATCAACATTCGTATCTAGGACAGGACACTTATTAACAAATGTCAGTTTTACTTATAAATTATAATGTGTATGAGTTTGTAACTATTCTCCCGGGTATTGCGCGTTTCATGACCACACTCGCTCACATAAATTTTGTTAAGATACCTATTTGAGGTTTTGTATGAAAACCTGAAATACCTAACGTTGGGTTTACTTGGCCGAAAATTATGATTAGATTAGTAGGCTGCCAGTGAATGTGTAGGTATTACGTATAAAATATAGATGACTCAATGGATTTCTACAGCACACGGTGTGGCAACCTTTATGCGTACACCGTCATTGTGTAAGAGAATTACAGATGTCAGGTGGAGGTAATGCACTAGTTCGATCTGTATACTGCAGACAAAAACCGAATGCCATTGAATTGATAATGGGTAAGTCATAAAAAGCTGTTTAAGCTATTTGTGCTAGAGTATGAAAGTCATTCAAGCATATAAAGAATAGGGTATCAAAGTATCATGATAATGTAACAGAAAACAATGTGAAGTGAAATGGATGCTTAGCGGTTTTGTTTTTCCGAAGGTGCTCAGCTCGCAGTTGAGTTCAGTTAGAATAGAATGAGTTAAGAATGGAGAAACCGAGCAGTGACTTGTGCATAGAAGGAAGAAATGAAATTCCATTTTAGAACAATGCTATATTTCATAGGCGAGTGTGACAAATTGATTCTAAAAATAGTCTGGGTTATAAAAATGCTTACCTACACTGTTTAAATTTAAACTAGGTTGAAGACAACAGCAGGACTGGAAGGTATCCCAATTTAAGGCATATATATCACAGATTTGTTATAGTGGTTCTTTAGAATACCACAATAATCCATATTCATTGGGATAGTCGCACAATAAGTGGCACAAGTATGTATTATTATGTATAAGAGATGTTAGAATAGAATGACAAAAGAATGACTGTGGCAGACTTCTTAAAATCTCTCTTGAAATAACTTTTGTAAAAAATATTTATGGTAAAAGAAGTCGAGGAAGACGAAAGCATGTAGATGAATTATAGTGAATGGAAAGAAATATATTTCTGCTGAGAACTGCAAGCAATAAACTAACGCTCTTTTGAGTAGATTACTATATGCAAATTTCACCATAATTTATTGCCATGCTTCAGTTCAGATTATTATAGATGAAAAAAGTCGAAGTCGGGGATGGATTTTTAGTTAGTTTATATGCCAGGTTATCTTGTAACACATAAATTAAAATCTTGTAATAGGAGCAATAAGATTGCTAGAGCCGGTTTGTGGAAACAGAAAATGTCGAATTATAGGAGGTTATCTGTAAATGAAACTTTTTATAAGTCATTCATTCTAAATTCTAAGTAAGTAACACGGTAATTCATATGCAAATATGGTAGCAAAGTAGCTAATAATAAAGATTACAACACAACATATAATTTTAATGGATGTGGATAGGCTTGAATCATATGTTGTTAGTGTATGCAATCTTTGTCGTGAGATGCTGAATTAATAATAAAAATATGTTGACATTTGTTAAACGGGTGTGGGGATTTTGAGCGAGTGTTGTTTTGGCTTAACCTGTGATTATTTTGTTTAATTTCAGTCGGGAGCACGGATTAATATCAGCGATGGCTCATCCCCAGAGAGAATTGTGACGATTACAGGAAACACGAATGGGATCATTAAGGCGTTCGATCTCATTTGTAGAAAATTGGAAGAAGTCTATGTAAGTGGTGGTGTAAGTTGTGACCCCCAAACTGTTGATGGGTAGTAAGCCATCAAACAGTTGCATCTGCGTTGACTTTTTTTATCTTGTAGTACCAGTAGAATTGTAACTCTGACCATTTATCTTCCTTCAATTCCTGCATGAGTTAAACTAACAAAAATGATATTACCATGAAAAGGGAACCAAGACAGGTTTATGTTATCTTCAGTTAGAATTATAATCAAGTTTTCTTTTCAAAATAGTGTTTTATCTACGTAGATACCTAAAAAATGAAGTGCAGTAGTAATCAGTAAATAGAGTCAACTTTTAGTTCAGCCATCTTCATGGTAGGCAGAGTCAGACAAAAAGACAGGCAAGTAAATCTTGATCACTAAGCGAGGTAGTTTAGTGTAGATGGTGTAGCCAGTTTAGATACCTACGTGTGCATTATTACAACGTGTAGATAGAGTATGTAGATGAGTTGAGTTATAAAAAGAGTAGTTTTGCAGAGATAAGATGGATATTATGTCGAAATTCGATTAGGACCGAAGTCAGAGTGAAGTTGGAGAAGAAAAATAATATTTTGTCTTGTGAGGCTCTCTCTCATAGTTGTGCCCATAGTCATCTCTAACGCAGAGTCATAATAATATAACGTGAACAAGCGAGAGAATTTTGTATGCAAGTTTTAAGAAGTTTTTTATGTAGCAATATCTCGAGCGCTATGTTTAATGCAGACCGTTTTTTGCTCGGTAAAAAACAGGGTGATATTTAAGAGCGGTGTAAAGTTAATCCACCTCCGCTTGTTTTGCACTTGGGAAATCAGTCAGGAAGACAGAGTAGAAAGTCAGTAAATGTGTAAATCATAAATCATTCCTTGTGTGCGGTGGCAAGTGTAATGTTTGGATTTCGTGTTGATGTTATATCCCTTGTCTATGAGATTCGGTAATTTGTAAGAGATTTTCTATGCACGATCATATTATTATCGAACATTGAAGTGAGATGGGTTGGTTAGAGTTTGCAGTTGATAGGCATATGTTTGGTGACGGGTGGCATGTTTTTATGTTCGGTTATTTCTCTCTGTGAATGCAGAATATGCCAAAAGCGGATAATGTACCGAAACCTCCGATTACTCTCCGTCTCATCGTGCCAGCGTCCCAATGTGGATCGTTGATTGGGAAAGGTGGGTCCAAAATCCGGGAGATCCGGGAGGTGACGGGTGCCTCGATTCAAGTTGCTTCGGAGATGTTGCCCAATTCGACTGAGAGGGCTGTCACGATTAGTGGCATGAGTGATGCCATCACCAAGTGCATCTATCATATCTGTATGATTATGCTGGAGGTACGTGCAGACATTGGGAGTGTCATTTATGTCAAATCCGTACTTATCTTACTATAAATATTTACATTATCATAACTACTACTATTATTATTGCTATTACTCACTCAACCCAACTACTAGCTCAATCTCATAGTTCCATCCAAATGACAACATAACGTATCTAACCCACTACTACTACGTAGTCAAAGATAGGATGTCGCACATTACATAACTGTTCGGTGAAATCATAACGTCTGATGTAGATAAACTGAGTCAGTTTGCTATACACATGACAAGAGAGTTATGTGGATAGATATGATGATGGGTTGTTTATATATGTAGCAAGTAGCATACTAAAGTAGTAACAGAAGTGGGTAAGTAGTGATGACGATAGCGCCACCAAAGCGCAACACTTATGAACGGAGAAGAAACTAGTGGCACTCATAACAGTGTAACGAGTTCTTTGTCCTCCTTGCTATTCTCTTTTGACTGTTATTCATAGACATCGCGTCCAGCGTTTATATGGTGTGATGTGATTTCAATTTTGTAATAGGAAAATAATATCTGCTAGCAATTTGTTTGCCTTTGGATTTCAGTTGGTGTTATCTAGCCACGACGGTGGTAGTTTGCTTTGCAATATCTGAATTGGCGTCATTAATCTTTGTCAAGCTTTGGGCTGAATGAAAATTTTTCTTTTGCTGTATTTGCTGCCTAAGCCCAAGTTTTAAGAACTCTAGTTATATGCACGTCTCTCCGGACTTGGCTGTTGATTTTCCAAGAAACGTGATGCTAATGTTGGCTTTTCTCGAATTACTTTTACTACTTTTACATGTATGCCTGTCTCTTCTTTGTGTTGCTCTGTGCTAGGCTACTAGTCAACGGAATGGAGTGTGTGATTAGAGATTTCAGAGCTCCCATGAAATATTAATGCACAACTCACATTTGTAGTTGTTTTTCATGTTTTTCCAACGTTTTATTATCGTTAGTGTTGGGTTTGGAAACTCGTTCTAAAGATTTACGCTCTCCATCCAAAGGACCAAGTCGGTCGTTAGCTATTACTTAGGAAAGCTACTTTTATTGCGACAATTACCTTTTTTCCGGTGCGTAAAGATCTGATGATGGCAATCGAGGATTGTGGACTTGTTCTCTAAAATGCTTTTGACATTCATATAGTTATTTTTACTTTGTTTTAATAAATTTATATATGCTTTGTAGAATCCTATCTTAATGGAGGTGAATCTTCTAAAAGTTTTTGGTGTGCTATTCGTTCGCACAGTCTCCATCACATAATATACTGACGACATAAGTTTATTTAGTTGGCTAGAGGCCAGGGAGGGCAAAGAGTGTCGTATATTTAAAAACACATTCTCTATAATGGCACATCCCATCGTGACCGACATTTGTGTAATGAGGATGAATGTTTTTTGTAACAATGTGCTAAACATTTGATGACTTTTGTGAATTTTAGAGCCCACCAAAAGGCGGAACCATTCCATATCGCCCAAGACCTGGTCCCAGTGGTCCTGGGATGATGATGGGACAAGGCGGTGGTGGCGGAGGCTACGGAATGCAAGGGAACTACGGAATGAACCCTGCAGAGGTGAGTACCCATTATTTTCCTTACTTTTTTGTAAGAGTGCAGCCCACTTAGAGTTAGAGTCTTGTCTTGTAGTTGACTTATTTCAGAATCGACAAGCTCAGTAGTCTTCTTTCTAAGAAAATTGCTCACTAAGCAAAATGTGAAGATGAAACAGTCAGGGGTACATGAAACGTGACATTGTCACAGATTGAGCTGTTGTTGTTCGAGGATAAGATTAAGTCAGATTTCCTTATTTCTTTGGAAATTCTGAAGTGATTTTGAGCTCTAGTTGTCTTCAGGAGTATACTTGTACAGTTTTGTTTTTGATTGTCTGACTTTGAAAGGATGTTCAAAAGTTATTTTAGATGTTTCTGTTTGCTCTACGAAAATAACAACGAATTGAAGTTAACGACGTATACGTAGAATGGAAACTTGTACACCTAAGTATCTGTATAATATTAGCTTTGGGGAATACTTTGCTTCAGATTTTCCAATATGAAGCCATAGACTAGACCAAGCAGGTGAAAATGCAGGGACCGAATGAACAAGCAAAGTTTCTTTACGATGACAATATAAGACTTTTATTTTTAGTAAATATATCTTTACGTTCTTCGTCGACGCTGTTACTCCAACTCTACGTAGATACACTCTGTAACATCGTCCTTCCTTCATACTTGTCTCTGCTACCTTTATATTATGAAAGTTAAACATACCTTTTTGTCTTGTGTTTGCAGCAAATGGGGAAAATGGGAGGATCGCCATTGGCTGGACTGGCTGCTCTAGGACTAGGAGGTATTGGCGGAGGTCCAAACGCTGGACCTGTGAATCCCGCAGGTTGGCATCTGATCCTATACTATCATTTGTTAAATGAATGTTAAAAATGGTTGCAGGGAAAAGACAAACTGGATGAGGGAAGAAAAGAAAAGCTTTCATGTTTTAGCATTTTTATGGAAAAGTTTATTACCTTTTTGCTGTGTATTCATAAAGGCGGAGGAGAAGTGATATACCAATGGGTTGTGTAGTTGGAAAGCAAACTGCCTGTATTTCATGACACGAATGAAACTCGGTCCGTTCGCAAAGAGAATCGTTTTACATAAGGAACCTGCTTCGGTCGGTGTAGGCAGTGTTTGTAGTATCCCGTAATAATAGTATCAGAGTTTGGACTCGAGTGGTGACAGTAGAGAGACATGAATGTTATAATAGTATTATCGAGTTTAGAGAGAAGTGGGAGTACGTACTAGAAATGATATGACTTAGCGCAACTATCTCTCTTGCAGGATGTGAATCTCAAATAAAAAGTAACGTAGCTAATGCTGATGGTGATAAATAGGGGGATTGTGAAACTGAAATGCATAATCAAAATAGTTTAATGCCGACATAGTCAAGTTGTTAGTAGGATCGTTGAGTGTGTCGTCCTCTTTACAATAAAACTAGGCACTCCAAGTATAAACACGCTTACAACATCTTGCACGTTAGATATGCTTACCTCTCTCAGAGATCCTTTTGAAACATAACCATTGCTTTCATGTCCATTCGCCTTCTGTAGCTTGTACATTTAAAGTGCAATTTGCCTGGCTCAAGGATATACTGTATCCATAAATAATGCCTATGCAATTACGGCTGCATAATACGTATAATGTTTTAATATTGCATTGCGCATAGTGCAAAGGTGCACATAGTGCTGTTAGGATTGCAATATTCATTAATAGATATACCGTGGAGAAGTATACTGTAACAGGGAGTGACTGCAAATCGCGGAGGATCGGATCGGAGACTTATAGGTTGTAATTGCATTGGAAAGGAGCAGAGTATAAGTTGTAAGAGCTTATGATAGGATGGAGAATGGAGCTAAGGCTGTTTCGACTACAAGTAGTCACGATCAAATCAGGACCGACAAGGTAGGTTATGCCTCACGACGCAACGTAAGATTGAATTTTATTAATGTCAGAAAGGAAGTGAAAGTATGTAGTGGTAGATGAGAGAGTTGGCTGGCTCCAAGAAGGTTTCGGCGTAGGAGGCTACCTCGTGTTCTAAGAGTTGACGAGCATGAGTCGAGTATGAGAGACGGAGAGCTTAAATGGCACATCGAAATTACCCAACTAAATTAGGTTTACGTGTCAGAGTTGTCGAACCAAGGGAATTCTCTCGTTAACCGACTGACGTTGTCACAACAAATCAAAATGTAATTGTCAGAGCACAGAATAGCTCAGTAGCTACGAAGGCAATCGTACGTTACGGTCATTATGTTGCGTTGCTTTTCTCTTCGGATGCAGCTAATTCATCGGGACAGACCAAAGTTGAGCAGAGGAGAGTTTCTGAATGTCCTGCCAGCCATGCCCTCCTCTATCCTTCTCTTCTCTGAAATGCACTAAACTGAAGCTTTGGAAATTGGAAGGTAGTAACAGCACCACCACCACCAGCAGTACTCTACTCACTCACTCACAATCAGTGTGTTGGTTGCTAATTTAATTATGTGACAAGTTTTACTTTGTTCAAGAACTTCCTAAAATTAGAGCTGAGTAATCACTTGCCGTACTATTACTTGTAGAAGCAGTAGCAAGCTCTTTTGCTGTTTACGTGACTAGACGTCCACTCTTTGTCTCTCATAGCTCTGTGTACGTACGTTTTGCTAGTCTATGCAAACCCGGCTGACAATTAAGCATATTATTTGTTATAGATGAACTATATAGTCAAATAGGGTAAGAAATATCAAGAGTAGAGAATTTTGAAGCGATTCATTCATTTCTATGAGTATGCACACAAGTTGAACCTTGTCAATTAAAAAGACTTTGATCCCAGATAGGATGAAGGAAGCTAAGTTTGTGAAATGCATCCTTTCATGAGCAGAAGGAAAGTTTAGAGTTGCGTCATTTACCGTATACTGAGTTGTGTGCTACAGATTTCGTAATTACCTATTATTACGGTTATGTATTGTACACTACTAGAACAGACATTGTGCAGTATATTGCAAAATTGCAACTCTATCTACACTGTGTCTGTATGCACAATCATCTTTGTGGATTTTGATAGTGTTTACCTTAAAAACTGCTAATGCGTACTACTCAAATAGTTGATCTTGCTTGAGACATAAAAATATTATCTCGTCTCGACCACTCGAATCAGTCGAATCACAGTATCAAAAGTGGAAAGAATAGATCTGATTAAAAATGATGTGGAAAAAGTATTTAATTATCTTCCTTTGAGACTTTACCTATTTGAATTTGGGGGGAATTAAAAGTGTTTGTCTTTAATAATGTTTAGAATGGTGGCATTATAATTATTTATTTACTAATGTGCTAATTAATTATTTTGTTAATTCTAGCTCCCCTGGCTGCTTTGGCTGCTTTAGCTGGAAGTCAGTTACGCACAGGAAGCAATCGTCAGCAGCAAAGTCAGCAAAATAATCATGTGCAACAAGAGATGACAGTTCCCAATGAGTTGATTGGTTGCGTGATTGGAAAAGGCGGCACCAAGATTGCGGAAATCCGGTTAGTAAACTTTTCTTCGTGTTTTTTCGACTACTAAGTCTTACAAAAGAGATAGAAGATTTTAGACTACGGCGTATTTTCTATTGCCAACTGCCAAGACAAGGCAGGAATCTACTCATGCACGTATGGATGGCATACCTTACTGCTAGGTATGTACCTTTTGCTAGGTTTATATGATAATAAGGTAATGTATACTGACGCCACTAATAGTTACTCTATTGGTGGTTGAGTTGGAGCTGGTTGCTATACTATTATGGATTCTATGTAGACATATGCCTAATATGTATGTAGTAAGACTCATTTTCTTTCGTTCCCCTGTCATCAAAAAGTTTGAAATGAAAATCAATAGTCTCGACTGACTCCAGTTCAAGTCTGTATTGTGGTTAAGTGAAGGAAGTAGGCAGAAGGAATTCCGTTGCTCTAGCTCTCTTCTCCCTCGCTCTCTCTAACAAAGTTGAGAGAGAAGAGAAAGTAAAGAAGGACAAGATACAGCAGCGGTTTGCTGAGGGTGACTAGACTGTGAAGTGACGAAGACGACTGCTTGTGGGTTGAATGGGAAGACGACAGGATAAGAAGACAATGCAGTGAAATGTCATGGAATGTAAAAAATTAGCAACTCTTTCCTTTTATATAGACAGCTCTGTTAAATACAAAAATAGCGATAAATCTATAATATTATAGAAATGATCTGCAAGTTTCCTTCTTCTCTAGTTCTAGTTATAATAATATTTCTAGAATGTGTGAATGAAGTTGATCAAATGGGTGCTTGTGCCAATATGCGTTACATGTTATACTTTATGTGACACGTATAACTGTGGCGTCAAGTGGCGTGCGTAGGCATGTATCCGCGCATAGGTATTGATAAGATTTAAGGAGGGCGATGAATGTTGGAGATATCGAACAGAGCAAGATAGCCAGCTGGAATTACTTTACCTTTTTCATTTTGTGCCCACCAATGCTATACGAGTATATGATATTCTCATAAATATAATAGTTACTATTACATAGAAGACTGTCGTCTGTAGTAAGTAGTTCACATAAGAGCGAACAATGAAGACAAAGTTTTACTGTTTACTCGTTGATATCTTCTTAGGTAGAATGTAACCGATGGAAAGTATAGTCTTTGGAACTGTGTGAGTGACAAGTTGACGACAGTTTTTCACTCACGTTTTTCTGCAAGTTGGCATGTTGCTACTGCGGTGCTCCACTAGTTTGGTTTATCGTTAAAATGCCTAGGTGTGTCCATATGTACTTGACTTACTATACGTAGGTAGACAGTATTCTAGTAGTACTTATATCTTATATAAATTTAGATATGTGTTGAGACATTTTTTTTCTTGGCTGTCTTCAGTGTCTTCTTGCCCTACACGACACAGCGCGTTCACAGTTACTTGGTTCTAAATACTTGTTTAGTTTTACCCGTGTCTTTTACTTCTACTTACATTCCCATCCACATCGGTTAGTTACTCTTAGTTTGTTCTTGATGGGATGTGAATGGATGAGAGCTGGAACGGAAAATTGTCTTTTAGGCTTTATCGTCAACTTAATCTCTCTATTGTGTTTTCCTTGGGGTGGATGAATGAAAATGGAGTGAGTCTCAACCAGCAGAATGATACCGTTACATTGTTTAAATCCTTTAGTTCTATACGCAGCTGTGAGCTGATTCAATTTACTGTAATGGAAATGACTGCTGTATAGACACTGGTGTGATATCATGATATCTGTACAGTACTACGAAAAGGGTTGAAAAGAGGTGGAGGAATTAATAAGTGAGCTAGAGTAAGTAAATGTATGTAACTCTGTTGACAATTTGTTTTACAGGCAAATCAGCGGTGCAATGATTCGCATTAGTAACTCGGAAGAGTTGCGTGAGGGTTGTACTGATCGTGTCATCACCATCACTGGGAACCCGGACTCGGTTGCTTTGGCTCAGTACCTAATCAACATGAGGTATGATGATGAATACTATAATTTTGATTTTCTTCAACTCAATATGTATTATGGAATTGTGGGTTTAAAGCTGTAGATGATGTGCATACAGTAATTATAATCTGATGTGATGATTATGCTAAGACTTGGCTTGTGATTTTAATAACGGATAATTTATAGCAATTGTTATAGATCTAAAGTTAACCACGCAGCAGTTCATAGAGTATTTCATCTAATTTTGGAGAATATTATTATTTATCGCCATTTGTCTAGTTCCTTATAGCAAACATACAGTAAATTTCACTAGAACTATTTTGATATAATATTATCTGTATACCTGTGCTGACTGTGTAATGGTATGGGGCAACCATTATTCATTGCTTGATTGAGCTTAGGCTGTTGCGGTTCAACCTTCTACTACCGCAATATAAAACCGACAATAGATAATGTGCCATTTATGGGGGAAGAATATCTTATTATGCGGAAGCCATACGCTGATTTATGTAGCATGGAGAACGCAATGTAATATGATTTAGCAATATGCTCCCTGTGGGACAGTGCAGAATTATTAAATTTTGGCAGCCAGCATAGACAGTCAAGCCACTTCACACGAGACTCCATATTGAATGATGTTATGTATTAGAGTGCTTTTGCAAACATTAATATGAATTGTGTCTAGGCGAAATGGGGAAAGTTGTTCTAGTGAGTAATGCATTGCTGTATTATTGAATATGGCGAATGTGCATCTAGTTTTCGTTTTGCCTTTCTTCAATAATAAATTAGACGCTGTGGTAGAAGTTGAGTTTTTGCTTCCATGCTGAATTGAAGTTCTGAATCAAGTGGCTTTCTAATTTATTTGAAATGGGAATTCTTGTTTGTCAATTTATTAGAAAAATATAATTCGTTGGCAGCGTCGCCTGTATAACTGTGCTTATGGTTGGGCTAAAGGGGCAGAGTAGCGTTAGCGCCAGTGTCAGTAGCTGCTAGAAATAATGATCTCGTGTGAAAGTGAGATGGCTTAGAAAAAGAAAGAGTTCAGGAATAGAGCAAAATATGTTAAAATTGTTATGTGGGGTTGCTCAGTGTGGAGCTGCAAAAGGCGAATCTGGAGGCTCAGAACAAAGGTGAAGGGGGTTCCCCTAACGGAGCTTCAGGCTCAGGTCCGGGAACTTCGAGTGGGCCTAACTCACAAGGTGGTGGATCATCTTCCACTGGGACTGCATCCCTACCTCCTCTCGCAAAGCTCCTGTCGAACCCAATCCTCTCTTCGCTCAGTGCCCTGGGAAACCTTGGCGGTTTGAATGACCTCCTCTCGGCCGCATCACTTCCTCATGGCTCCCAGCCGCCTGTTCAAACCACTGGTGTCCACCGTCGTCCACACAACTCCTTCACGCCAAAAATCAAAACCTCTGGTTCCCCACCACCTAAATCCAAGAATGATCGCAACAAGTTTGCTCCCTACTGAACACTTTTCAGACCGAACCAACAAACCGAACCGATCACCATCTTACACTTATCCTTGGAAGTCATTTAATTGTTTTAACATTGACACACATCGTAGATGATCAAATCAGATGAGTGAGTGTCTAGTTGAGTCTATAGGGAGTTTTCCTATCATTCTGCTACCTTCCATATTATGTGTACATGATTTGGATCTGTGCCGCTCGCTCCTACTACCCTCTACCAAAGTATCTTTTTAGTTATGATCATGAATATTATTATGTCAGTATTCTTTAAATCCCATAATTATTTAATTTTTGTGTCTACAAGACTTTATACTAGTTATCAAGTATGTAGGAAGAAAGAGACACAGTTTATTGTTGATTGACTATACATATATTTATGTTGTTGTAAGTTTGACTATAATGATGACGAAAATAAGTTTACCTTAATTTTATATATTTTTTCTTACGCTCATGTAGAAGCGAGACAGTCCCATGTCCCAAATTGACCACATAAATACCTAACCTCATTATCCAGTGACAAAAGGTCTTTAAATATACGGATTGTATAAATAGAAACCATTTAGGTTGACTTTGGCAATAAACTGACTTATGAACTTTCACTGCTGAATACCTAGATACAAATAGAACTGTTAGGCATCTAAAAGGATCGTTATTATTATCGTTGTTTATAGATTAGTGCTAGGAATTCACAGACATAATATAGTGGATTTATTATAATAGTATTTGCTTCCTATAGTTATCCCTCTCTATACTATAACTACTTATATAGATTAATTACTACATTATCCTGTGTAAACAAATTCACTTAATTTGTAGATTACTTTGTTTCCTCAAGTCAAGTCCTTTACTCTACTGTAGATATGTATGTAATCCCATATCCAACTCCAACGCATGTACTTACTTTGACCCTTAACGGACTTGTTTATAATTGTATATTCAACCATTCATTTAAATAGTTGGAAATTGAAGTCATTCTTATCTAAAGTCATGCAAACTAACTATATACATACATAGTATAAATACATTACTTATACCTTAATGCTAAGATGTAATTAAGATCCTAATTGTGAATCCGAATTTCTCTGATCTATTACTTATTAACTTCTATTCTATACTCAAAGTAAACTGATAGTTAGTAGTCTATACACAGAAGATGCAGGTTCATAATTTAGTATCTATTCTTTAAGTCGTTATCCTCTCAATCTGTCTCCTTGTAGTCTATGTTTACTGTTTAATATTTCTATTATACCAATGCTTACACTATTAAATTCACATTTCTTCGCTAGATCGTGAAAAATAAACAATAAAAATCAACACAAAGAATGGAGAAAGTCAGAAGGATAGCTTATACTTAATAAGTAAAATATTACTCTTAGAAAGGTGATTATGATATGAAATAAAAAATAATTTACCTGTGAAATCTTACAGTACACAAACACTGATCATTTTCCTAATTGCCTTACTTTCACTTCTTGTATTAAATCATGTCCATCATCCAATACCATTAATTCAATCCATGTTTCATCCATTTACATCTCTTGCCGCTTTTTTCATGAACTTAAATCCAAAACCATGAAGACTGCTTTCCAATCCGTCCGAACCGAATGCTCCAATCCAAAACTGAAGTTCAGCTTTTTCACTAAACCCAAATCAAAACAAAGTAGTTTTAGTCTTTTATCAGTTGTTTTGTTTTGAGTTCAGTTTATGAATTTCATGCAAAGTGAAAGAGTGGTGCTGCTGCAATTCCTGAATGAAACCTCGAAACTTGACCTACCAAATCTTTGCTGTATGTACCTTCATAACCATTCTTATTGGGTGTTGGGGATGGAATTGTAAGTCTGGCTGCTGGCTGGGTTGACCCTAATTTTCCTTCTTATGCATAATGCAATTCGCCTCACCAAAACCAACCATTCCATAAAGTAAGTAACTTTTCCAATTTTCCTTATTTGTTCACATATGAATTTCTCTGCAAGAAATGTCTATGTACATACCTAAGCTTACCTCTGCGATGCGAATGAAAATATTCTTGGCTAACAACATACTAACTAACCTTCACTTGTACCATGTAAAATAATAATTCTACAGTGATAACGCACTAAAATTCTGTGTGCACATTATTGTTCCTGTTCTAATTATAACTCCAAAATCATCCTTGAAAATTCCTTGTCTTGGTCACTCCTTCCGGTAAGTACGGATTTCTCCAAACCTAATTCTTATATCTAATTCTTCACATTTTTGTTCTTTTTTACGTGAGAGTTGTGAATGAGAAGAGTAAATAACCTCGTAGTATTACGAATTCCATTTGAGAACCCATGTAATCTATAGGAATGACTTCCCTCCTCAATATTATGTACTTGCTCCAAACAATGTATTCTGTGGGGTTTTGCCATTATTAGCTATCTACCTGGATTGAATTGAGATCCCATGCCCCATGCCTGGCTGGATAAAGTATTCGGTACTATGGCGTGCTGGTATTTGATTTGCGAGAATGATGCACGTTTGTGACTTGTGACCCCTTGCATGATCTCAAAATCTGACTCTCCTTGTATTATAAATCATGCACTGATCCACGGCGCTGCTGTGATGACGTTGGCTTCCTGGAAAGTCGATGGACTCCGCAGGCTGTAAAGCTCTCTTCTTTTTCGCAATCACAATGATAATACCCGTTATGACCATCAACAACCGACCGAACGTAGTTTTCGTCGTCTCACCACCACCATAGCACCTCAGTCTCAATCTCCCTTTTCCAGGTTACCTACCAATGCCACCAACCACTACTCACTCACTACCATACCATGCTCCGCCGTGTACTTGAATGGGTACATTTCATCCAGCCATTGCCATTGAATTGTTCCACGTCCAAGATTCCATTATTATTCGCCCGGTCATTCCATTTTCTGAAAAACTGTTAATACAACTGATTTGCTCTGGCATGAATCTCTCTCTCTATATCTGTATGTATAATGTATGTCATATACTATATTTATGCAGCCCTTACCTCTATACCTGCCCAATCTAACTCTAACGTGTATGTATGTGTGTGTGTATAATAATCTCTGTATAATACTTATCCAACCGAACCAAAGTCTCTTTCACTCTCTCCAGTCCACTCACAATACAATAGAATGATCTCAAGCTCTACCCGCCTGCCTCTCATCTCAAATCTCAACTTAAATCCAACCGTCCGACCTTTATACTCTCATCTATTCTGCGTTCCATCCGGATTCCTATTAGTAATAACAATATGTCTGGTCCCCCTTGCCGTATACCGCTACTACGATACCCCTACCAAGTCCAGTCTTGTCCGCCTGGCAAAAGCCGATGGAAATCCCGCACAAATCTCTACTCTCAACGTACACAACTAACAAAATTGAATTGATCCCTACTATTCAGACACAGAGTGCTCGTTATGTTACATAACGTAGTCAGTAGTAGTCGACTTATTTCTATATAGACGAGATAGCTGTACACAATGGTATGTATGTGTAATTTGATAGGGACTCATCCAACGGTGTCTGATTTATCAATCAAAATTCACTTCCTTTAGAAGCAGAGCTACATACTGATTCTAGGTAGTAAATATTACATGAGTCTCCCTTATATCGTTTCTGAGTCCACCCTATTTTTCGTTACCTTACTGATTTCTACATTTTCTGTGGTGTGGTCGACTACAGTAAACCTAGGTATGCTATAGTGTGTAATAGTATCCATCCAACCTCAACTATCGGATTCCCTTTAATTTATTTTGTATCAGGAGAGCCAGTCAATCTAATGAAATCTCAAAATCACGTTACCTTTGTCTGTACAACCTAATTGCTATTTTCTGCTGCTCAACGAGCAGACGTGCTCTTATCTTTTGCCTGTTCCATCTTTCTTCCCATTTCACGAGTCAATCCCATGAATGGGTCACTTTCACCGTAGCAAATCCGAGACCATACAAAACCCGAGCTGATCATATCTAACCAACCTGGCCCTCATGCTGAAACCAAGCTTACTCAACCAAAAATCAAACCCATTCATCCCAGCTCTTTTTTTCATTTTAATTTATACGTATCTAACTCCATGCAGTCAAGTCCTGTGTTCCAATTCTGGGGAAGATGACCATTTCAATTTAATAGTCTGTAGCCTATGAATAGAGTAATTCTACTACTACTGGACTGAAAATACAATAAATATAATCTGTTTCTGTTACCTTCATTGTATGTGCTGTGTTTTTGATGCGGGTGTGCAACGAAGGCATGGTAGCATATTTAGTCGGTTTCCGGTGAAAGTCTAGGAATGATGATTTAGTGGTACTAATTAAGTGAAGAGCAAGCAAAGTAGTCTTGGCTAGGATTCTCTCTCGTCTCAGTCAGGCCTCACATTGCAGCATGTCACGATTTCGTATTCAGAAGGCGAAAGAACATGTTTTGAAAGTTGAAACTTTCAGCGTCAATTACTTAAAGCTCAAACAGTCTAAAGCCAAAGCTCTCCGGAACCGCAAACCGAACCATACCACAACTCTAACTTAATTTTTAAAGAATGGGTTAATTGTCAAGCCAAATAGTTGACAGTTGTGATGAAGTGAAGTGAGGCGAAGCGAAGCAGAACAAACGCTTAGCTGTAGTCGAAGAGAATCTAACCAGGCATACTATTAGATACATAGTACCTACCTATAGCATAATCTATTCTACAAGACTTTAGGGACTATGACTTCAGAGACCGCTCAATACTGTTTCCCTTACTATGAACATATACTTTACAATCTGCACAGAGCTGATGATTACTTAATATAAGGATGAAATTGTATTTTCAGTAAAGTTTTCAAGTTAGTGATTCAGACCAATCATTTATTTTTGACCACTACAATCTAAACTCTGAATTCTAGTTTATTTATTTCGTTTCTGACAATCTCAGTCACAAATATAAATTAAACCAGTTAAGTACTCTTATCCAGTTTTAGCGATGACAAAACTGTACGAGCAAATTGTATGGTCTCTAAAGTCGTGGATTCCTGTTGTGTACCTTTTACATACATAAGTAATGTACTTTAGTTTTTCTTTCGAAAGACAAACTTATTGTTATATGCATATTCTGTAGTGTACGTATGCAAATATGTACATAGATGCAAGTTAGTTAGCTAGCAAGAGAGTTAAATGCAATCAGCCGAGCCAAGTAAAATGTTGGCAAGACATTGTATTGCATCTGTCTCGGTTAGATTGTGTAAAGTGTAGGCTACCTGACATTCTAATCTGCTGCTGTTGTTTAGCACACATCCTTGGCAGAGATATAATTTAAAGAGCAGGTACATGTTATACGATTTATTATAATGTAGTGGAGGAAGTCGGGTCGAAAACATGTGATGAAGTATAGTTTTTAGTTTGACTTTGACAAAGGAGCTGTACAAAATGCAAATTAAAAGTAAATGAAAGTGTGGGAAAGGTGTTTGTTTAAGGACGAGGGCTCGACTTGTCCTGTCTTGTCTCAAAACTTAGGTTACGATACGATTATTGCTGAGGAAAACTAGATGCAGAAGGACTTTCACTTTAGTTGCTTACCTTCATGCATATAAAACAGAGTAGTTTTTTAAATAGAGTAAGAAAAAAGATCCTGGCAGTCAGTTTAAATAAAATAATTGAACTCAGAACATATGCATTACACGATAGTGTGTGTTATGTCTCCATTTTATGGGATTTTATTGTATCTACGTCATGTACGGTTTCATTATGCATTAATATGGGTTGATGGTTTACTAGGAAGAGAGGAACTGCGGAATAGGTAGGTATTTTATGTGGTGGCGAAAGTTAGTTGAGTCCAGTTCAAGTGTCTACTCCATTCTAGAGTCAGGAAAGAAACAAGACTAGTTGAGACTAGTTGAAGAAAGCAAAAGCTATGGTGAGGATGTTAGTAGAGAGTTATAGGGAGAGTGGGGGGTTTTCATGGGTAAACTTGGCCTAGGAAGTGGATTGGTGAAAGCGGGGGAAAGTAAAATAAAGTGAAAGAGTCAGTAACAGTGTAAGTAAGTAGTCGTCGTAGAGAGTGAAAGGAGGGAGTGAACGATGTAATGAATCTGTGCACGGACGATAGATACGAACAATGAAGAGAGCAACTGTGTGTAATAGAGGGTGAAGGAAGTGGAAGTAAGTAAGTGAGCAGATAGACAAAGACAGAAGAATGGATGGATGGAAAATAGTACAAGAAAACTTTTATACTTAACAAAGTCTCTTCGCATGAGATACTAGCTAGATAGATGGATGGATGATGGAAAAGTATTAAACAGACAGACAGGAGTCCTCCTAGTCAACTAAGGATATAGTATAACTAACCAAGAACTGCCTTTAATATCCTACTGAAATAGCATAATGGTTAAAAAAGAAAGTGGAGAAAGTCGATCATTTTATCCCAGTCTGTAGTAGTCTGTAGTAGATGGAAGTTAGCATTAACGTCCCTGTTCTACTACTCCTAGCCAAAATCTTGGCAGAGCACAGCCACGATAATGATAGCGGTTGACTAAGTAAATTGACAAAAGTTTCCTCTAAAGAAACATCCAACATTGAATTGTGAAATTGGTGAGAGGAAGACGAGACAAGTACAAAGGCTACCTATAGAAATGAGTAACTAAATACACGGGAGAGAGAGAGAGAAGAATAGAAATAAAGTACACTTTGTTATACCATTTATGTCTATGCACATGCAGTGGTGGCTGTTCTAATAATAGTACTAACTCAAAAGAAAGTCTGTACCTGTATGCACACTATACATAACTAATGTCTACGACTTGATAGTATATGTAATAGTCTTTTGTGAATCGAGCAGAGTGAACAGGTTTCCTTTGTAATAGATAAAAATCGAATACTGATACGTGTACATATATTTTATATATGACCATATATATTAGTCAATTAGCTGTGAAATAGGACTCTACAAAGTATGATTTGATGTAATGTAATTGCAAAGTACTAGGGTATGCTCTTCCTAGCCAATACTAAGGTTGTGCGTGTGCCAAGATATTTTATATACTTCATATGCTATTAAAATGCCTATGAATCAGGACGGGAAGGTTCAGTTTATAGGAAATAATGTGGATTTGTTTTCTTTCCTTCCGTTGAGTTACATTGGCTTGGTTTCGGTTTGCCCTGACCGGATTCTGTATTGACAGGAGGTAATAATAAAGGGGAAAAGGCGGAAGTTTAATTACTAGCTAATTGGGTTTTCGGCTGTTTGAGTTAATTTTTATGCACAGCTTGCCTGGTCTCTACGTATCTTCGCTCGTCTTGTATTGATCCACTCCGAGCATGAATCACGAGAGATTTCCTCCAAAGAAAATAGAAGAGAAAGTAACCATAATGGCAAAGGTGTGCCAGGAAAAATTGAGAAATTATAGGCATAGCGGGATTGGATGTACTATCAACTCAACTACTATAGAAACTATTGGACCTAGTATACTACCGTGAATACTGTGAAAGACGATCCCTTCATTCAGTTCAAAATGCATACTAACTTTACCTACATATTAATGCTCTATTTACTTGCATTTTCTGTTTCCATTCAAACTTAACATTTTGTTAATAACTATTTTTGGATTTGATAAAATAGATGATATAAAGTATAAATATATAGAGTATAAATAGCAATATAATTACAGAATTGATATTTTTTTGTACTGACATGAGGTTGTATTCCAGTATTTACGGTTGGTATAACTTGTTTCTGAATGAATGTAGATGTGGGATAAATTGTGTAGACATAGGAAAAGTATAAATAGTCTTGTCCAATTATTTTGGAAGTAGGGAAAATGAGGGATTTGTTGCATAAGTCCAACAATAAGAGAAAGGGGAAATGATGAAAGTTTGCGGAGGGGAAATTCGGGGAAAAGAAGTTAGGTATGTGCCTTGCTGTGTGTGGTTTAAACTTGATCTGACTGCGTCTTCTTTACCTACCTACCTATCTATGTAGCGAAGCTATAGCAGAAAAATTTTGTTTTGTGTTTGGGCGAATGCAGGCTAGCAATGGAGACGGCGACTCTGGCTGGTGGTGGATTGGTGTTCCCAGCCGCGGCTCCAGTTACAGGTCCTAGTCCCGGGTTCTACATAACGGCGCCTAGCCCCATTCTTCGAGCTCCGATTCATTAGTCAATAGCAGTACTAACTACTACGAGCAAGTCAACTGGAATAACTAAAATGCAAAAATCACTACAAAGGAATTGTATCGTATCGAATCGTGTATACTGATAATGCGAAGAGGGAATTCATTGAATGAGCGTTTATTCAATTCAACTATAAATACTTACATAATAGAGGTACTATAATAATATATACTTACATACATACGTTAACTTTGAAGTAGTTGTAGAACTACGGATACAGAAATACTATCTTAAGTAAATTAAGTCAAATGTGGGGAAGCGCAAGGTTTGCATTTTGCAAAGTGAACGAGCAGTCGTTCTTATTATCAAGATATCTACACTAGACTAAGTATTCGTAACTAAATTAAAAAATATATAAATATATAATTACAAAAGTACTAGAGTCGAGTGAAGAGAAGAAAAAGAGAGTTAGTTAGTCACAAATTATGTACATTTACATATTATTATGGTATTGTACTACTAGGACTATACATGTGCGTTCGCATTATATAATTATGTACTCGTATCGATATCAATTATTATTACTATTATTATGACATACTTGGTATAGCTAATTATATAGTTACATACTTTGCTGCCTAGATTTAGTACG
>JABASH010001132.1:0-29041 GCA_019776445.1 Tomocerus maximus
ACCATTTTACTTATATACAGCTTTTCTGGGAGAAGAGACTGGAAGGCTTAAAGGCATGTGATCCTTCAGGCATTGAATTGGAAGCTCTGGACCTTCCTAGCGGCGTTCATGGGGTTGGACCAAGAATTGCTCCAGACACAGTTCTTCAATCTGTGGCAACTGCTTTGCATTTAACTGCATTACCCATTCTTGGACAAACTGGCAATCAAGCAAATTTGGAAAAAAATCCAGGCGTTTTTCTTAATCCTGATCAACCTCTCATTCAGGTATATTAACCACTTTGGAAAAATACATTTGTGATGAATAGTGATTGTTTGTTACGACTTGTGTTTGTAATTAATTATCATTTACATTTTCAAATTACACAATAGAATTTTTTTGTAGTGAATATATTGAAAAGCTCCCTTTGTCCCTACGCCCCTTTGGGTTCAGTTTCCTACAGTTTTTTTAAAATAATTTTATTTAATGTCAACTCGGATCACTATAAATATTTTTGGGATAGTGCAAATTGTACTGTTAAAAACTTAAAAACCATGTTGGTTATATTCTGTCCAAGTTGCTAAAATATTGAAACTGAAGTGAGCAAAATAATGTCCATTATAAATGATATATTAATAATATCAAACTTCGTATCAAAATATGTGGTCAATCAAGAAAATTTCACAAAATGTTCTATTTAATTTATAAATTATAGCATCAAAATCAGAATAGGTAGTTATTTATAGTATAAGCATAGTGGTCTGATTGTGTTATATTGAATATTTACAGGCAGTTTCTGTACAAGAAGGGGATATTCGTACGCAAGAGGAAAGGGTCGCTGAAGCCAGAAAGAAATTACAAGAAGCACTACGGACGTATTTTGAGGATTAGTTGACTCATGGAAGAAATATTACCATTACCACAAGAGGATGTAAAAATATATTTATTTAACTGAATACTATTTCATATCAGGCTCATTACTTTTTCATTTTATATGGTGTTGTTTGATTGTACATAAATTATGTTAACCACTATGCATGTAACTATAATTGGTTTTGATACTGTTGTATTTAACATACGTTTTATTATATGAATTGTTCATGAATAGCTATTAGTTGCAACTTGTGCATGTAATGTATATAAATAAACTGGCCAGTTAAGTACCAGAAAGTTAAAAGCAAGACATCATCATTTCATTGGAAGTCATACTTTTAGCGATAAATGTTATGAATAGTCATTTCATCCGTCATCGTTATCAAATAATATGGTAATAATACATATGCCTTAGTAAACAAATAAATCATGCATAATTAGATAATATGCATTAAATACGGATATGCTTTACTCGTTTCACAATCAGCAAAGCGTTTAGCTAAGTACAAAGCCACTATAGAGGTGAATATAGTCCAGCACACTTTATAACCAAAGCCTAGCATTTATCAAAAGAGTCATTCAAGTACACATGAGGTTTAAGCAATCGAATTGACAATGGAACGAACGAACGGACTCACTTTTCAAGTGAGCTTATTGCATGTAAACGTTAATCATGTTTACTTACATATATACCAGTTTACTTGCATATGCCTATTTGCTGAGTAGTAAAATATACGTTGACTGAAGTGATGCCTATATGTAAATGGTCAACTTGGTCAGATTGTAAGTAACTATAATATGAATGTCATGACAAGACAATATGTGGCCTGCATGCAATGATATAATAATATAGGTTCAGTTGGTTCTACTCTACCATTTATTTCTTACCCATTGCCTTCTAAATGCGATCGGATATAAATTGACTAGGTATATGCAGGCAGTAAAGGTTTTAACTTTTTTACCTGTGCCATGCACAACAACATGGTATGTCATACTTGCAATCTATATATTCTATAGGTCCATAGTCTGTATAAACAGCATGTTATACCGCTGCTTTACTTTACAATCCCGCCCCACTCGAGTCCGATTCCTCAAGGTGAAATTTGTTGCAGGCATTTCCCCTCTTTTACATGTAGGTAATGAATCAAATTCATCTTGTGAACATAGGTTGCTTCATTATTTCATCAGGTTTGGAGAGGAACGCAAGTCAATACATAAAGCTGCGTAACTGAAACTGAAAAAGTTCAAAAATAAGCGTTAAAAAGTAAATTCTTTTAGGATAGTGCAGTGCATCTTTGAAGTGCGTCTCTCTGTCAAAAAACAACTATCCAGAAATCATTTCATACAGAAAGTCACATTATTATTGATTCTCTGCAAAACAAATCTCATATTTACCGATTTTGATCACTAAAGAGAAGAAGCTTAGTGTGAATCTCAAAAGGAATAGTTTCAAAGTAAAAACGACTAGTAAGTTTCGATTCGAAGATGTAGAAAACATTGCGTAGTCTATTGCATGTAAATCTCAGTTTCCGAAAAGTCGAGTCTATATGTTAGTATTATGTGTAAATTGAAATTCAGGAGTTTCCTTTAACATTTGTAAATCCCATTTAGTCTTTGTAATAGTATCAAAATTTCCTATTGACTTACATGAAATTTTGCGTTGTATTCCATTTGGAATCTAAACCAGAAGATTTAGTAATTTGTAACTATGAATTATATCTGTCTAATAGACATAGGGATTGTAAAGTACTATAAGATTAGTTTAACTCGCAACTCATCTCCCTCGCTTATGTTTCTCTCTCTAGTCCACCCAACTTATAGTAACAAAGTTAAAAATCCGAGAACAAAAAGTTTCAGTGAGGGGTTGATTGTTGCTTATAGGAGAGAGTATCAGTAACTGAAACTGTCGTGGTTGTAAAATGATATAGGATTCATAATGTATTATATATAAAGCCATGGAATAGCTAAACTACCTGTTTCCACTTACGTTGTCTACGCACAAAGATGCGATACATTTATGTGTAAATGTGTATGTGTCTATGCCACAGAGAAGTCCAACAATTTGACACTCATTACAATTTCCTTTCATTGTACGCACAAAGGAGCTTCATTTCCAGACTTATACTGAAAGTATGTAACGTAGCTAATACCTATGGACGTATGTATATAAATATAGACACTCGTCATAAACAGGTACATTTATTAACATCGCTTCACATAGAATTCCATACATAAATAACATGATTACAGCGCTTAGGTTAGTCCAACCAAACGAGTAGCAGCCTTACCTTACTTACCTTAGTTTTCATTAGATTAGACGAGTATCTTTGTCTATAATAATAATAATAGCTGGATACACCTTCAGTTCTGCCTTCTCCTAGTCTTTATTCAATTTCATGCATGCTCTCCTCATATCAAATCCAACTCCACGTAAACAAAGCTCGATAGAATTTCATTATTATTATGTTAGATCACACTCTATATAGATACAAAAGCATTCCTCTATCACATCAACTCTACAATACATAGAACAACTCCTTTGAAACATCCTTAGTTTATTGTTTGCCAGTAGTTTAGCTTAATGAGAATGTATTTATTTGTTTGATATGTTCCTTATAGATTACTATACCTTATGTAACAACATACATATCAACTACTTAACTACTATTAGTCTGTCAGTGTCAGAATATGGACTGTTGTGTTTTGTTTGTTTCTAACTCCTCTTGCGTGTCCGTTTGTTCATTTCATTACACGACACGTCCACAACGCTACACGACGCAATACATTATCTAACACACAAACACTAGCAAAGCAATCATATTATTATTCATACGCATAATATAAATCACTGTTAAACAATCCAAGATCAGTACTAATAAATAAATCATCATTATAAAGATCTCACAATTCCCCACCCATTTATATTTCCGTTTCCACTATACGCAAAGAAACTTGTGTACTTACAAGTTACAAATCCAAACGACATAGAAGAATGTGTGTGTGTATGCGTACGTTTGTTACCGGCTTTTCACATAAGTTTCATAAAAAAGTATTCAAGATACATCAAGAAACATAAAGAAAGAGTGCGTTTGTACAGAGATGCGTTGCGTAATGGTTGGTGAAGTGCGTGCGGTATACCTGTCCAACTCAAACCAAACCTGATATACGCAACCCAATAATGTACTACTCTCTAGTAGTATAATAACATAACTTGAAAGCGAAAGGCAAGATATCATTTGACTTTGACTCGGTAGTTTTACGCACTATTGAATCTTCGTCGTAGATTTGTGGTTGCGTTTTGCGTTGGTTGGAGTGTGTGTACATACATTTCCTACGTTATAATATAATCTGTACAGCAATAAGTAGCGAAATAAATGTTTTCTATGAGACTTTGGTGTTCCATACATTGTCCTTTCATTGCATAGCTCATAATAGTTGAATGCATGTAGTAATAGTTATAAGAGAGCAAAGAAGGGTCATCATAGCCGTAAGGAAAGAGTGAGGATGATCTTTAGCTTTGCACTATTGTAGACAACACGGAAAGACATGAGAATAGATGTGGACTTGAGAGAGTTGTTTGTTGAAAAGTGCGTAGCCGGGAAGAAGAGGTCTGATGAGTGTGAGTGCAGTGCAAGGCAAAGCTGAGCAAGCGAGCGAAGGGAGAATGCGTTGTAGAGTAAACTGCAACGAAGGTTGTTATGCCTTGGGCGAGTTGCATAGAAGAGAATGCATGTTGTTGGATGGGAAGCGTTAGGCCGCGTTCGACATCCGGGCAACTGGCGCTCAACTATTCCATTTCTAGGTCAGCTTCAAGAGTCGCTCGGCCAAAGGAACGCCACGGCGCATGCTCTCTGTCCCTACCACTCTAATTCCTCTATAGAAGTCTATAGCTCTTTACTCCCATCAACAGCTTCTCAATGGCATCTCCCATCTAAGCTCACTCTCTGCTAGACTCCACGCTCTCAACCACTTTTTATGCACACAGGATGCCTAGACACTTTTTATACACACACAGTATATACTCGTGTAAACCCGAAGGTATACTCCGTCCATGCACAGCACACACGGAGCTCCCTTCTATCTCTCTCTCATAGGCTGGTCCAACTTATGTGGAGGTGGAATGCAAAACACAACTGAGTATACCCGCTATACTCCTACTCTTTGTGTGTATCCTGCGAAACCATGCGAGACTACCTAAAACACATGTAGATACCTATACGTACATAGCCATGTATCTATTTCTGCATCAGGTATACCTACTTTTATACAATACAGGTTTCCTCTTGCCATGTGCTCATTTCCTCAACCAGCTGTCTCAACCTTTACCGATTTATTTTCTTTACACACTACTGTTTGTTTTAGTTTTCTCACTCTTCTGAATGTCAGATAATTATTATTGTTATTTTACTTTCTGTGTTGTTTGTGTGCCTCCGAAGGTCAACGTCGTCACTTTGTCTTTGTCACTACAGCTGTTGTCAACTATTGTTCAAGGATCATCACAACTGCAATAATTATTTCATCAGTTGTTTCGCCAATTTTTGACTCTCAGTGTCTTTTCTGTGAAGATTCTTTTGCGTAAGTAAATGTAATTTTGAAAATTAATAAGGAAATATAATTTCTAAGAATTTAACTAGTATAACTAGTGTCAAGTCCAGTGTCCATTTATTACGTATATAGTTAATTGCCGATTTTTTAAGACCAACCACAACTTTCTAGCTGCTATACTTTAGACGGAGATAGGGACATACACAGAGTGTCGGTTGTAAAACATAATAAGTGATGTATTATTTTTGAGAATGCATTTTCAAAGTTAAACGTATTATTTCTGTGGTGGCTGTGGCTGTAGGTATAAAATCGTGTGTATATGAGCTACAAATGTATGTACCCTAAGTAAGTATGTCTTGCTTTGAAATTTATAAGTGCGTGGACGCACGAAAGCACTTTTGACTTATTAAGAAACGTCATTTTAAACCAATTCTTCAATTCTAATAATATTGCTCTGATTTAGTACAAAAGTCTTTCTTTGAATTCTTCTATACTGTACTACCTTTCTGTTTTGTTTTCTAAGTGTTGGTTTAATTATACGATTTTCTGTTGCAGATCTTCAAGTCACTATCGCAAAATACGGCTTTAAAAATTGACAACCACTATCTTGAAATAACCTTCGGTCGCTCTTACTTGGAAATATCAATAATTTAAAGATCAAGGTACGCTCAAGTATATTCAATTCATATCACGTATGCTAGCAACTATTCATTATTCATCTAAGTAATTCGTTTTGTAATAAAAATATTTAAATGATTAAATATATTGTAATAAGATGTCACAAAATTGTGTAAATCAATCGAAATAATAGTAAGATTTTTTCGGCTATTAGGCAATTTTTGTGAATGCAGCTGTTAACGTAATAACTTATTTACAATTTGTACAGATCTAATCAAGAAAAGGCTATAATTGTTTACGAACCTATAGCCTATAGTGTCTAACCTAACTCATCCAAAATGTCGACCCTGGAATCTGCCACTAACCCTAACAGTTCAAGCACAATATCAGCCACCGTGAATGCGGCGAATCCTACATCTACATCTACCAAAACTAATGGAGCTGGTGTAAATCACAAAATGGCTAAAAAACGTGCTATAAAGGCCGGTGATAATGTTTCACGTATAAGCTACTTATTTCAGGTAATTTTGTAGTTTTTGTTCAGTGTCTTATTTAGATAGTAGGAAATTTTTACGGTTTGGGTTTATAATGTTACTATACAAATAAATGTGTATTAGTCTTGCCGCAGACATTTTGACTAAAATATTCTGCAATTCTGTTAATTTAATACAATTTCACAACACTTGTTTCGTGTAAATGGCATCATAATATGCACACTCTCTTCTCTGTCACATTTGTATTTTGTATTATTCATGAATAACCTAATAAACTATATTATTTGTATGTGATGCATTTAGGCGGCTGAGAAAGTGGCAAAAGTATGTCCTACTCTAAACCAACATTATGGAAAAATTATGACTGTTATTTCTGAAAAGACTGCAGCTAAAAGGTACGTAATATTCTTTATGAACATGCAATGCCATTCATTTGCTTAAATGGATATATTTATAGCGTATGAGAATGAAGTTCAAAGACATTAGTTTTAACTACCTCAATCTAAAGTTTAAATGGTAGTGTTATATTCTTAAATGGCAAATCTTATCAGCTTTATCCTCAGTGCAAATCTCAATACCATTGACGGTTTGTCTCTCAGCAAAAGTAAATATATATATAGCTTTACGTTTTAGGTCTGTATTTCTGTATTTAATAAATTAATAGTTCGGTCAAATCACAGTAGTAAAACTTGGATAAAACTAGAATGGTTGTATTCGCTCCTTTGTTCTGTGTTATCTTCATTTGGGCCTTTTTTATTTAATCTTTGACTAATAAATTGACTACATTTTATGGTTACAGAGATTTTACAATGAAGAGGTCAATGTGCAAAAAATGTAAAGTAATTCTAGTCCTCGGTGTTAACGCTTCTTACCGTTTAAGACGAAAAAAGAGTCGAAAAAGTCACCCTACACAGGTTAGTGAATAGTTTTTTAACCGTATTGTCTCACCCTGTACGAAAGTCTGACTGTCACGCAGTAGTATTTAATTTTTCGAGTATTAAGAATCTAATTAAGATTGCTAACAAGCTAACCGGCTTTTCTTTCACACTTTGTAGGTTATAACTTGCCTAAGTTGTAAGACAGTAAAACGCTTCCCAACTACACCGGGCTACAAACTGGCAGCCGAAACTAGTGGAGTAGTAGAAAGCCATTAGACAACTGGATGTACTGTTAAAGTGCACTGACGTTTTCGTACCGCAAAAAATACAGTGTAATGATTTGAATAGCTATGTAATCCGGGAAATCGATTATACTGAGGAGAGAATCGAAGGATGCTTGTGAGAAAGAGAACGGCTCGTCTAACTTGACGTCAAAGCCCGGGTATTACGCAGATATTGTGTGAACAGAAGAAAGAACTTTTATATAGTGCTCATTTACAACCATGCACTTGCTACATGATAATAGACCGTATGGACTGATAAACAAGTTAATGAAAATTTTACAAGAGAGCTAGGGAAGAATATTGTTAGATGTTCCACGTATCTTTTGATCAGACTGAGAAATGTTAAGTCAGAAAGTATGTGTTGATTAGGAGGTATTGCCGGGGAAAATGTTATTGCGTGCACGAAGAGCCTAGTTTTTGTACCTTCTGCCTACTACTCTGTCTGAGCAGAGATACTGGTAGGATACGCACTTGTGTGATAACATAGGAAGTTATATAGTGGAAGTGTGGAGACGGCCGGACGGAGAGTACCTAATCGTGACAGTGACTTTGGAGGGTGCTCCAGTAATAAAAACATTGCGGGAGGTAGCGTAAGAAAGGGAAGCTTTAAGCTAGCTTACGAGATCCTGATGAAAGTGTCATGCATGAGGCGGTACCGCGGGCATGGAGGCTTCCCAACCTCCTTCTGGAATCTCCTTGTAGGCGGGTAGAACGACCTCATCTTTCTTCTCATTCATCCAAGAGCTGCCCTGCCCAAGAATACAACCACCGAAACTCTAGATTTTCCTCCCTTATCAACCTAAAATCATTTCTCCGGAAATTCACATTCCGACAACCATTTTCCATGGACACTCTCGTAGAAATACGCCCTTATCCTTCCTTCCGTCCATCCGTGTGAATTGGATCCACTCCATAATAATAATATGCTCTTGCCTTTATCTTCCCTACAAAATCACATCACGAGAAACTCAGTCAGAGGGAAAACACCCTCCCGTGCTATAAAGAATCCAAAACGAGTTCTCAGTCTGTTCCTTTGATTTTGGTTTGTTAGCATGTTGGCTATTTACAAATAAGGCTTTCATTTCCACCGACTAGCTATAGACACATAATTATACATAACCACTATATATGAGACAAAGTAGGGACTGTGAAAGAATATCAATCTATAAGTGTATTACTGTACAAAGTGGGATGTGGATTATTAAGGCTTAGAGAATACGATACCTACGCTATATGCAATAACAATACGTGACTG
Source organism: Tomocerus maximus (assembly GCA_019776445.1). Classification (NCBI taxonomy): domain Eukaryota; kingdom Metazoa; phylum Arthropoda; class Collembola; order Entomobryomorpha; family Tomoceridae; genus Tomocerus; species Tomocerus maximus. The sequence goes on from JABASH010001132.1 coordinate 8,927, forward strand.
CTCTCTTTGTTTCTTTTTTCAGTAATCATTCCCTGAACCGAACCTGTTTTCCTTATTTTTCTTTTACCATGATACTTTATTATAGTTAAGTAGAAAGCTCAGTCATGCTTATGTAATAATGGAACTTTTTACTTCGTAATAATATTGCGTGTATCGTTTTCTTCTCTTCTTCCACATCGTATACTTATCACTGTACTTATAATGGTTATGCATTTATACGTTACATAATATCTTTATGTATGCGTATAATGCTTACTTTGATCTGCTTTCCCCGCATTCTCTTATCTTTATCATTACCGCATAAACAATGAAAGGAAATGGCTATCGTAACAGTTTTTGTGTTTCCGGTCGAGTTATAAATAATGTATTGATTTTAATGCTCATTTTAACCATAATAGTATACCTACCGTGTACGTTTGTTACTTACATTTAAATTCTATGGATTTCAATAATAAAAAATTGTACTATTATTAACAAATTATTATTGTGTACATTGACATTTTATTTTTGGGTACCTTTACATAAGGAACCAACTTAAATAATATAATATAATTACTACAATTATAATTAAAATATTTATGCATGCCTAAATAGATGAAGTTATTTGTATGCACTGTATAGGTACTTATAGACGGTGATACGGGTACATTCTATTTATATAGTGACTGAGGCCTTCTTTCAACTCATCTGGAAAGGGGATTCGGATAAGATGGTAAAGATAATGAAAGTGTTTTGTATCTTATGTGAATGCCGAGTTGTAGTTGGAGTTGAAAAGTGAAGACGAGGGATTGCATAGTTGGATGGCGACGGACGGATGAGAATGGCATTGTTAGATAGAGAAAATGAAATTCTTTTATTTCGTCAGTGGCTGCAGAGTGGCATGGTTTGCATGGTGAGTTAAAGTCAAGTGCATTGTATGGGGCAGTATGGTTGGATGAAATCAGATGCTTTTACAGGTCATGTAGCGTAGTTCAGTGCAACATTTTTAAAGACAAGGGAAATGTCTACCAACAAGTAGAAGTACAAATATAGAAAAATGAAATAAAAGGTTTATGGATTGTGCTGGTTAGCGGCTTGTATTTTATTGCTCTTCAAATAAAATGCATTTACAGTAGTAGAAATGTATCGTTCATTCATATCATATCCGTTCGGCCTGCTCAAGTGTTCTTATATATGGCTATGAGTGATGATGGCTTTTTGGCATTGACGTCCTTCCACTACTGTATTAAACATTTTTGCTTTGGCTCAAGGAATGCATTCCAGTCCGTACATAAAGATGGTTGGTGCACATCAACTAATAGGTAATGTAAACTTTGGTATATGTTAGATAGAGATTGAAGGGAAGCCTTTTTTAGTTTGTTGTCTTTCTTATCCTAATGGCTTTGCTTAGCATGGCATGACTTTGGTTTCGATGAAACTGCCTACATGGTGTATAAAAATGTGGGTAGGTTACAATCTGACATAGCAAAACGCAATATTTCCCATTTAGAATTCTGGCATTACTAAGACCTTGTGCTTAGCTTTGCAGAGTGTATTGTCAATATGAGAAAATATTTAGCCATATATGTAAATTGTATTTAGATATCGCTTCATTTGCTGTGTACATTCATCTGTTAAACAAGTCCATAATAAATAGTTTGAAAAAGTTTCATATGTTATCATTGCATTGATAAATTAAAGCTGACCTGACCTTGTTCAGGTTTGTTCGATTTACTAGATCATCAATTTACTCATTTAGCATCAACATTTTTAAGTAGGTGATGGTGAGGTAGGCAATGTTCACATTAAATGCATCTTTGTGTGGTAGGTCTGTCTTCCTACTGTCTCGTTGGTATATCAGCATCTAAATATGTGAAAGAGTAAGGAATGAGATCGACAGAGAGATAAGCAAAAAGAGATAAAGATGTACACGTAGGTATCAAAGACTATGTGTATGCGTTGATGTAGAAATGACTAGTATGGCATTGTCTGAGTTTATGTAGAGTTTCAGTAATGAGACGTAAAGGTTCGTAATGTAAGTAGCTGGGAATGTAGAGATTGATAGAGAGTAAGTCTCTGTACTATTTGCAAACTAAATGGAAACCAGAATAAATTCTCTCTTTCTTGCGTGTTTTATGTTCTAGGGATTTTGGTGTTTACTTTATTTTGCGTAAGTACAAAATGACACATTCGAAATGATTTATTTAGTAACCTCCAGAAAGGTACTTAATACCAATTTCAATCATATACTTAGACTTAGTCCATAAATAGAAGAAATGGACAATGTGAAAGTATATTCACTGAAAAAAGTATGTTTTATATTTGCTTTGCAATATTTGTGAATTTTTTCCTGGGACTTGTAATGAAAAGTTAATGGCAATAGTATTAAGGGCTCGGGTTGGTTCTAGGATGTTAAAGATATGTACCTAATCATATTATGGTATGTGGTGAAAGTTCAGAGGTTGAATTCTATTTATATGTGTACTGCATCAGTATGTGTGTGAAATTCGCGTATCAAGATCGGATTTGTAAGTAAAGGAATCGCGTGTGTGAGTTGCGTCAAGATTTGGGAGAATTGAAAATGAATTTGTGAAATTCCTAATCGTCATTTTGTCTGTAACAGAGAAAACGCATTGGAATAATAGACAAAAACGATGAAATCTTTCCCTGCGACATAAAAACGCTGCGTAGTTAAGGAAATTCTGTGAATCGAAGAAGAAAGCCCGTAACTGAGTATACTATTAAGCGTAAGTAGAAGTTAAATGACTTCCTCTAGTTTCGTAAAAGACTTTTGTCGCAAACTAGTATACTGTATACTGAAGATGTGTGAATGGGGTTACATATCCCAGGAGTATCACTTATATATAAGTAATTCCTTATATCTGATACATATGTACCTAATTCTTCAACACTTACTATTATGTGTAATGTGAAGACGGAGAGAAACAAGTGAATATAATGTGTACCTATAGTTAAGCAGTTCATGTAAACATGAAACCTATTATACAGATAAATTCAAACTTATTATTGAATACTCAAAATCAAAAACCAAGACAGGAAAGAGAATCTACTGCAAAATGTATCAAGAACTTTCCTACTATTTTAAGTTTAAACGTTGACAGTTGGCTAAAGAAGGTAATTATAAGTAATTACTGCACGAGAAGTCAAAATAAATGCTAATTGAAATAATTTCTTCAGTTTCTCTGCTAAAAAACTACAAATTATTCGTAAACCTGTCACTAGTTCACAGCACTTCACGATGTGATGTCAATATTTGGGATTTGCAAAACGTAATAGTATGAAAATAATAAGACGGAGAGAGCCGTAACTTTGCGTGTCTGTTTTGATGAGATTCTGAGGAATGTGTGCGGTGTGTAAAAGGCGTGAGGCGTGAGACGCTCGATAGGTTGGAGCCAAAGCCAGCCGAAGACCCAAAGGCCATGACTACACGTCTCTACTCTCTTAAGCCAAGGCTAAATGCTATAAGACTTCAATATGTTCCAGGTCAGTTATGTATTTGCTGCAGGCAATTTACACTGTCCGCCCTTATGTATATGGCTTCGGCAATATATATATATTGTAAAATAATCCCAACCGGACTGTGTAAGGCAGTCAGTGCGGTATAGACGTGTCAGAAAATTACGCGTACATTCACCAGGCTGTATGTACACAGCCTGGGCTATACCTATACGGCGTAAGATCAATATTTCAACTAAATTAGTGCATTGTATGGTAAATGGTAACTATGTATAGCACTACTAAATTAAAGCCAATGCAAACTCATACAGATCATGGAAATAGATATTATTTGATTCAAGTTAGAACTTCATTTTACTTATAATTCCTTATTCTAAGTACTTACTTCATAACCAGTACCTTTATATGTCTATGATTTTAATACATTACAAACATTCAAAACTAGTGTTGGTTTTAAATTTTTACTACATCACAGGTTAGGCCTATCGGGCCGTTCTAAATAAACATCATTAAAAATTGATGTTTAATGAATTCTTTCCATGCGAATTTTAATTTTTGAAAGCAATACACGGTTAGTCAGCCTCAAAAGCACTTCCCTTCCATAAGTGCATACTATTTAACTGTGATTGGACAATTCGATATCTATCCTTTCATTTCTCCTCGTTACAAAGTATCCTTTGTAAGTTTGAGTCAGAAAATCTAATAACATCAGATATGCAAAGACTCGTGATAATACTAATAAAAAAATAAGCACAAAAAGATTTTCTTGTAAAATAGTTTTATTAAATTACTTACTAATAGTAAACCGATTTTGTTGAAATGAATGATCCTGATGAATATTAAACACTAGTGCTTTTGTGAGGAAAATAATAAACTCGTCAATTTATGTGATGCATTCAAGTTTTATTTGTTCTCATACAATAAATGTAAATCTATGTACGTAACATTATTAACTACTGGAGTATACTTTCGTCTCCACAAAAATGTAACTTGGCTCAATGTAGTGTATTCTGTTGACATGCCTTCTTTAGGAAACAATAATCGTTTTTGTCTTACATTGTCTATACATAGCTATCGAAATCATCAGCGTAAATACACGAAACAAGCCTTTCGATTACAATTAATGTAAGTAATGGCAATTGCAATATTTTGCAGTTTGTGATTTATAAATTCAACACATTGTCTTTTACATTTCAATCCAAATAACAAAGTTAATGAATGAACAAAACACAATAAGAAAACAAAAAATTACTACTAATCGAGTTAACTTTAACAATACGTTAACTCGAGTTGTCTTTAATGAGGGTAAAATCCCATTTACTTATTGATTTTTATTGGTAAAATCCCATTTCAAACACGATTTCTAATAGATAACCTTAGAGCCCTTTTTGGCGTCATACATCACGTAAGTATATTATTGAATAGGGTTTGCAAATAACATTTATTTGGATAGATACGAACATTGAGTGAATAATATCAGTAGTTTTACACAAATTGGACGTCACGGTACAGTACATGTGCATGCACGAAGAATCCACAGCTTAGCGGATGACAATGACAACCACAAAGACATTGATATTTATACATTTTATACTTAGATTACTTTATGTCGTACATAGATTGAGATTACTCGTTAATAACTAGACAGCGACTGGGGAGAGTCGGATCAACATCGGAACTGGTCTTTGCGGGGTGGGTAAACGTTTCAGGATAGGAAAGAACAAGAATAAAGCGTTTCGCCGGTTTACCTTGGGTTACATACAAATACGTTAGTATTAGGGTTGATTACATTAGCTAATAGCTAAATACTTGGAATTTATTGCTAATTTTTAGTCCAACTGTGCACAAATGAATAATATATTTATGCATTGTCGTGTGGACTTGTGGTCGCTTTGAGTCACAACTTATTATACTAAAACATTGTCAATCACATTTTGAACAAGCATTACTGTCACAAAACACTGACACTTACAAGTAATTCAACTGCAGGCAACAGAGTAGGTAAGTCAGCTAATCCTACTATCTCAGACTCGACTCTACTACAAACACCTTCTACCACTACATAACAAAAGCTGCGTGTGACATTATATTGATTGATAAACACTTTAGACTGCACAGCTATTAATACTAATTAATGTAACCTTAAGTTTATACATAAGCGTGTGTAAATTATTAGACGACAAACCTAGGTCCACTCTGAGAGATACTATCCTAAGGTTTATTAAGGTATATGATTATATGGCTTGGTACATATAGCATTTATTATTGCATATGCTGTCTTTACTTTATAGCTTAAACATTCTATTACTTTCTACATTAAACTTCACTGGGTTAACACAAAACTATATGAAAATTAGTAATAAAGGAGAAGAGTGCCAGAGGCATTTGGTATTTTACAATATCAATATGGGATTAGTTGTTTGAACTAGAATCTATCATTTTTAATTGTTACACATGAGTATAATCTTTCTGTAAGTAGACCCCTTTTTCCTAGGTTGCAGGTAACATTCATCATCAGGGTGGATACACATCGCATAAAGTTTTAGCAACGAAATGTACTCTCTTTACAAAACCTTAGAGATTCTCAATAATTTTCAAAATACTACGCACAAAATAATATTTGTGTTATCTTAGTGTAAATGCTCACCTTCAGGAGTCACAAATTCAATAGACGGCAATATTGTATAGATAATTTCAGTTTAAAGTATTCAGGTTATTACAGATATAGTAAATCTTTTACTTACTGCTGAGACCTAATGAGACGGTAGACCAATCAATGGAATTGGGATATATTTATAGTTACATTATTCATTTAGAATTACATAGTGTTGTGTAGAAATTTTAACGCAATTTCAGTTGTATAAGAGTTCAAAATTATAGAATCCTTTTTTTATCAAATAAATCTACGTAAAGAAAATAATCTACATAACAGTTGCTTACTTAGATACTTGAATTAAACTGAAAATATCCAATACTGCTTTTAAACTATAAACCTTAATCTGTTTCTGGTTTTGGAATGCAATTATTCATTCTTATAATTCAAGACTTTATCCACTGTAGTCAAAAAGCTAAATCCAGAGCACTACAATTCAGTATAATATAATTTTACCATTTAATAGGAACGAGCTATGAAATGTTAATTAACAGTGTATTTAAGAGATACAATAAATCAGTTCTGAATTCCAATTACAAAATTCACCATTTATATCTGATTGTTTCTGATTGTTTAAGGTTTATACAGTGTTTCTTCCAAGCATTTTCTTAAACTGGGGGAACAAAATTAACAAGAAATAGGCTACTACATTTCTAACCATTTGATCGAGGTCATGGGATTCTTGCTTCTGTTGTTTATACCAGCTTTTTTAAGTGACCAGACCAAATTAATCATGTCTCGCTCATTTAAGGGTCGTTATCTGAATCATTTTGGTCCAATCGTGTATCTTGCTCTTCAACGTAATCCTTTTCTTTACATCGTATCATCATTTCCTCCTTTACTCTTTCAAAACAGTCGTTCATAAAATGAAACTGAAAATAATTCACACAAAAAAGTTACGGTTATTGTGTAACCTGACCAGATCATTAATATCATTGTAATAAGATAAGACTTACATAGTTAGTAAAAATTTTGACCCATCTTGCTGGTTTTTCTGGTCGTTGATACTGAAACGCGAAAGCCATTCCTTCGTCATCCACATCCCATTGAATTATTGAATTCCAAGAGAAATGTATTATTTGTGACTGAAAACAGGAAAACATTTATTTAGCAATTTTCTATAATTCCTACTTAGGCATATTTCTATATTTCTACATACATTCATACATATACATTCCTACATACAACCTACCTATTTGTATTACCTACGACTTGACCTACGACATATAGTAAATACAGTGTATGCTACAGGAAATGGTTTAAAAATGTTACGGGAACTCTAATAAATCGAGTCATTTGACCAGGGCCTATTGTTTCGATCAGGACGTTTTTTCGAAAAATTAATTGGTGATCTTGGGAAGGAATGAACTATTAAGAATGAATTGGCATCTAAACTTTGCTTTCGGAATCCCATAAAACTCCAAGGGGTCAATTATTTCAAGGACTGTTATAAAGTAGACTGTTCAAACATAATGTCCATCACTCACTGGTAGAAACTATGAAGCTATACATACGATAAACACCTTGGATATGGTTTACCTCTAGGGTTCCATCCTCTTTACATGCTTGTAATTCAAAACTGTCCAAGGAAATCGTCGCAATAACATGTCCTTCTTTCCGGGAATCACAGGGACAATGAGGAAACACGATTCCTCCGTAGCCTTCCAATTGACGAGCCAGTTTTAGATATTCGTTTTTCCTTGATGCATCTTGAAGTGCCTTTAGTTGATAAAGTCTGTCAGTTGCCTTTATATGGCCCCTGTTTACGTCATCTACCGCCTACGAGTTTCATAACATTATAATATTAGCACAAGTACACTGCAATAGTAGGTACTTGACTTTTTTTTACCAAAAGTATACTATTTGCAGCCTATGTAAAAATACCGGTTAGATAAATATACGAGATATTCAAGTCCAAGGCAAATCACATACCTGCCAAAAGAAATACGTCGTTGCTTGTTCATCACTTGACAAACGAAGCTCTCTACTGATTGTAAAAAGCCACTTTCGAATGCAAATACACGTTGATGTAGCTGTACTATAGTTTTGAATGTATAGATTATGCGGGAACTCATTCGGTGCTAATTTTCTTTCTACAGACAAAAAAATATTTACAAAAAATGACCTTATACCATATGCATAATATGTAATAGTGGTTAAGGGTAATACTGGCTTACCAAAGTTATATTCTACGATTTCATATAGAGCAAAATATCTAGACGCTTCAACACTCAAACTGATTTTATTGACTAAGGCTTTATAAACTTCATCCGCATTGGCGTTCTTCTGAACATTAACGGTGACAACTTCTCTGTCCGGGAGGAGTATTTTTAGATCTATTTTGTTGGCCGAACCCTATAAAAAATGTCATTACTACTCTTTCTGAATCATAAATACCATAAATCTACAGTTAAAGCATATGCTGCGGTATAAAAATATATTGTGTTCAAACTTGTTCGTCATCTGTTAGAAATTCTTGCATAACATCACTTTCAGCAATCACACGAACAGCACAGACTTTTTCCAAATATTGCTCTAAGGCTCTTCTTCTGCTATCTAGCTGCTGGTCGTTTAATCTAATTTCAAATGTATAAAGATCTAGAGCAATTCAATTAACAATGACGTACACAATATAATTAGTAAGCAACTTTCTTACGCAAATGGCCATTTGCTAGGTAGCTTAGGAAAGTTGAATCCTACGAACTCCTTTTTGAGATTAACATTTAGGTTTGAGAATTCTTTGTATCTCCGAGAGCACAAATGACGTCCAGCCATGTAAATGTTGTAGACGACAAATCGCTCTCCGGTTTTTTCATTGTATTTATATTGATAATCTGGAATTGAGATAGGAAGAGAGCGCTTTTCACTGTAGTCATACGACGGGAAATTAGTCGTCTCTTCGTTAGGTTCCAGACGTTCCGCCTCCTAAAACACAAAATGATGCGATGTACATTATCTAATTCAACAATTCAAATGCTAGGACGCATCGCAGATTAAATAAATGAATTTTTACCTGGGGGGATACAGAGATAACTGTTAAAGTGAGAACATCGCCTCCAGATTTTATTAAATCCACTACTTGCCTATGTGTTGAATCCTTCTACATTCGAACCATTGCTGTAATAAAACGATAAATTCAGTACCTTTTAAGAATTAACGCTAACAGAACAGTCATGAGTCATGCCTTAAATGTAAAACTCTTACACTTCCAAAATTCTATCGCCTTTACGGATTCCAGCTTTCTCTGCAGCTCCGCCTTCTAAAACGGCACTGACATGTTGCAAGGGGGCGTAAAGATCTCCATTTATGCTTCTCAGTTGTCCACCCTCACTCACTTGACCTCTTACATTGAAGCCGAAACCAGTCTCATTTTTGTAAATTTTGACAACTCGAGGCGCCCATGGATTTTCGTCGTCCCCGTCGTTCATTGTTGATATCTTTATCTTGGGATTCCCAAATCGGTCGAAACCGACTATGGATTCAATTGGTATCCTCCCTTAACTCCTTTCACTCTATTAATCACAATTCAAAATTCGGAATTATTAAATTAACACAGGTTAATGGTTCTATTTTCAAGTATTGTTACATTATTCTATTTTCACTTTTGAGTGATAAGTTAGTGGTTATAAGTAAGAAGAAGGATTCGAAGAGAAATGATTAGATTTATTTGTTAAGTCAGAACTTAAAACATACAAATAAGGCAAATAAGTAAAGGTAGAATTATCAACTACACAAACTACACATTACAATGTAAATTGTAGAGTAAAGTAATGATTTGGATATCTAAATTGTCAATTATGCTCATTAATAAGAGATGAAAATGATATTTAGGATTCAAAGAGAGTACCTAAATACAGTTTACAGCTGTCAAAATATTAGATTGTATAACAAGATCTAGCATAACACCAGTAACATTGTGGCTACTTGTACTCTTACATAAATTAGTACAATACTGAGAGATTTAATGTGACTTTCTGATGAATTTTGACTTTGAACTTTGACTCACCCCTCATGTACATAAGCTGACAAGATGTGTAGTTTACTAAGATTATATATATCTAGTTCTCAGCTGTAGCTTTGCATACTTAAATTCGAATATTATTGGATGTTCAGCTAACAGGGATTATGACAAAATCACAACCACATCCTCAGACACTATTTTAATTGTAGTTTTGAACTGGAATTGGTTCTGTCCATGTGCCAACTACTCGCTACTGTTGTCACTAATATTTATCAAGTATTTTAAATATACTTTATGATAGTTCATGTACGTGTATACAGTTTATTGAACACTTAAGCACTTAAATGAGAGACACTGCTAATCAGCTGAATGTACCTACCACATGTAAGATACTAGCTAAGCTATATAGATACCATTCATCGGCAATATTATCGGCGTATGTCACATAGTATAGTGTATTCAAATCGGTCTGTGTCCTGTGTTGTTCGTTAAGCAATCTAAGTATATTTTGGTGTTATATGAACTATGTCATGTAGGATACATGAATGTATGGATACAGAGTTTTGAGGTAATTAAACGAAATATTTACTTGTAGTATAGCACAGAACTTGAAATGAGCAACAAACAACGAAGTGATGTGAAGATATGATTCTAATTTTAGCTTTCAAATATTTATTATTATTGAGTGCTGAACACTAAACTGTACATATTCACTGTGGAGCTAAACCGCACAAGTTACATGTTCACTGTGGAGCTAAACTGTAAAGTTACATGTACATTACGCGAATTACATCAGCTGCATTGACTGATGCTTTACTTTTAAACGATTGAATTGATGTATCGATGTGTCTGTCCTAGCTGAACCATATTATATAATATGAAATACTAGAAATTGTCATCTATCCGCAGTGTAGTATATACTAAGCCAAGCTCATCTCCCTTTGTCATCCCATTTTGCATTGTCTTTATCAATACACTATGCACTAGCTATGCAACAAAACTACTAGGTATATACCTATACTGCTGTTCCATTAATTTGATTTTAGTGCGTCAATGTCGGATGCTGTTGAGACGAACTCCAGACCCACCACCCGAGAGTCTATGACATCCTTCAACTGACATAAACATCGGATCCGATACGCTCAAAAGGACTCATAAAATGAGATTCTACTCATCTAAGATTACTTAGTGCATCATTGCGTATAGGCCACAAAATGTCAATTTATTTGCAATCTTTATAGTACTTATAGGTCATGGACTGGAATGGCAATCTTCCATGAAACCATTCTCCAACTTCTGATGCTACTCAGAAGACTTGATTCACCATTTTATTCATTTAGATAAGGAAAATAAAGATTTTTTACTGATGCCATGTGGGAAAATTAAAGTCATGGCCTTGCAGATTTCCTATTGTTTCCCTCTGTAACGGAGTAAGCATACTTATCAGGAATGTATTATTATGTACACTATAGGCACCTAATAACCTAATGAAAATGATTTTTGCCGGATTTCCTTAACCATGATAAGTATATGTAACTCCATAAACTTCCTATTATTAGTAGACTGCAAATTAAATGCTAAAAACGGTTTGCTGTCTGTTTGGTCTTGAAACTTTAAATAGTTGGAATTCACTTTTCTGCTGACTTGCATTTGGACTTCTGCAAACTTTATAGCTGTAGTTGCTACCTGCATCTGTTACCTTCTAATGTCACTGGCTGTGCTTGTATATCTATAAAAATATTCTTTCTTCTCCAAAGACCGGTGACCGGAGTATTATTCAAGTAGTATGCACATAGATAGAAGTGCATATTGACAAAGATGTGTCTGGTTGAGGCAAAAAAAGGAATGTACCGGTTTGCTATATAGCAGATAGAACTCCAAAAATCATATAAAAGATGCATACATATTACTTACAAATAGTATGCATAAGGAGTATCATGTCTTCACTTTCGTTAGCTATATATTTGCAAAAGTGGGCGTAAATGCATAATATTTGTATCTACTATAGAAAGGAGAGACGGATATTATATTGGTATATAGTGATGTTTTCGATTTGGATTCTTCTGAAATCTGAAATGTAACATTGGAATGATGTTGTCTGCATGTGTATGGATTGAATTGCGTGGAAGGATCCTGAATTTATAAACATTTTAAATCTACTTACTCAATAAAGTGTATTATTCATATTTACAATTTGGGTTAAGTATGCTACGCTATTTTGCATATTATGGGACGTATCATGTCATGATTACATAACAAATAACAACTATCTGTCTATTGGTATCGTTTTCAAGGCCAGATTTGTTAGTAAAATATTGTTCATAATGATAACTTGTGCAATGCACTTATGCAACAATTCAACTCGGCACATATCTGTACACTAACCATTAAAATACTTGTAACTTACTCTTTCATTTTCATTTGTATGAAACATCATTAAGTTTAATAAAAATAGATTTAAAAAGGCCAATTGAGCCTGGTTACTTACTGTCTTCACATTTCAGAAAATACAAAATGTTTAGCCATTTTGCACTTCAATATATTCAAAGCGCAAAATGGAATATGTCGCAATATCTAAGAGCAAATTAAGCTGTTCTTCAAACTCATAATTTTATTGGCTTATTGATTGGTGAGTACAGTATTTCTTTGAAACCTTTCCATTTCTTATTTTCTGTCGTTATTCGTAGCTAGAAAAGAAAAAAAAATTGATTTGAACATTTTCTGGCATATAACACTCAATAAAACCTTATATTGTACATATGAGATCGTTGGTAGTATACAGAGTACCGAGTATCGAGTATGCCGTAAATTGCCAGTAAAATTATGGCTAATAAACTTATGTTACTGGTTCCAATGTAATCCAGCTTTATTTCACAACTTAAAACAACTTAAATTGGATGGTATGCAATGGTATATAATGTCATGGTATGTTAACGAATTGTATAAACATATTCAAATTAATTTATGTTACTGGTTCCACAGGTATCCAGATATGATTCACAACTAAAGCAACTTAGTCTGGTCACTATTTAAAGAACCATAGTGTATGTCGTATACAACTTTATTTTATTTGTGCAATCCGTTAACATATAATAGTGGTATTTTGGGCGATTGGTACTTCATTCTCAATAATGATTTGCTTGGAGATTATGAAATAATGTTATACTTTACTTAGATTTTGTAAAATATCTCATCTGGGATAACTCACTAAAGTATACCCTGTGTTAAGCCAATGTAAGGTGCGTAATGTATGTTACAGGATATAGAATAATTTACGTGTACAATAATTTGAGAATTGTTCATATCGCATCATTGTTTTATTCTCATTTCAACTGTTCATCTCAATGCAATGGAGAAAGGGGAGTTAATGTAGATAAATATCTGCAATAGTCGTACAAATTGCATATACTTAGAGTAGATGCCATTACTACAAGTTATGTTATTTCATTTTCTTGTTGTCCAATTGTTTTCGTAGTAGCATGGTAGAAGCTTCAAAATTGGAATACTATTGTAATTGATATACTAACTAGTAGACATTAGACAGATGTTAATACTACTGCTTATTCTTGTTCCGTAGATAATTCGTTCGAAAAATGCTACTTTCGTCACCTCTTAATACCAAAATATCATGTATACGACCCTTAAACTCATGACTAACTTTAAATGAACAATAATTCACCAATTTTCGTTTCATGAATATTAACAATACGTCAAACATGCTACAGCAGTTCAAATGGAGATAATTTTACTAGCAGCAAGAATTTATTGCTTTACCATAATCATTAGGTGAACTCTTATGTAAAGGATGCACTGTGATAGTTGGAGTTTCAGTTTAATAGATAATCAAAACCTAAATGAAGACATTATTCTATAAGGTCATATTCTGCAATGGGTTAAATGTTAAAATATCTCTGCTGCTAAATATATTTTGAGTCATGTGCATACTGATTCTAAAGTACCTAATTCAATAGATATAACTAGTCAAATAGGATCTCTACACCACTGACGTTACATACGTCATTTCTGTTTTTTATTACACGTTTGCTTATTATTGTGTCTTAAATATGAGGTTCTAATGAATAATAAGCCGGTTCAACATGCAAGCAGATAAGGCGGCTCATTACAATACTCTAGCAAGGCAAAAGAAATCTGTTTAGCACAAGTGTTACTCACTACTAGATCTCACAAAGATTCTGCAAGCCTAGATCTAAATGCAAATGTGTGAACCTTCTAGCATTTAACGTGTCAATTTCTACAGCTACCTTGCCAGAGTTGCTGCACATACTGTACGAGTTTAAAGTATTAATCTCATTGTTTGTACATATATTTTTCTATTTTTTATTTTTGTGAATCTTGAGCTTTAAAGTTTGTATCCCTCGAGCCTCTAGTAAGCATGAATAAGGCTACAAAACAACTACTAACATCATGTAAGAGTAATTACATGCAAATGAACCCACTTCTGTATTATTATACAGTAATTTCGTGTGCATCTATATATGTAATATATAATTTGTGTTTCTGGTCCGCCATTGCCACTGTCCCTATTTGCTCCTATAGGCGAAACTAAGCTCAGATTATTCAGCTCAGCTAATGTCATAATCATAATCGTTTGTGAAATGGTACATTATGTTATGACCTGTATGCAACGAAACAGACCCAGGTTACTGTCATGGAATAATTTCATGCTCATTCATCTATTTTTGAACGTCGTGATTTCCATAGCAGACTCTGAAAGTAAAGTTATGTGATGGTAGGGTTATAACAAAGCTTATCAACTTAATCTTTGCCTCTGCTGAAGCATAACATGTATATACAAGTATATAGGGGTAAGAAGCATAAAAATTTTATAGTGCTAGTCTCCGTCGATCTAAAAGTCGACAAGTTACTGTTTACTCGTCTGCTCTAGCATTATTTTTTAATCCTTTGAATGAACAATCAGAAGTTGTGCTGTGATTGTGGGATGAATATATACAGTGGTGTTAGAAGTCAAGGAAGTGCTTTTGACAATCTAAATCGTTTAGTTGTGCAGTAAACGAAAAAGTGTTGGTGAAGAAATTACATCTCCAGCTTTGCACAGCGGTAAAAAAACAGAAATGTATATCATCTTCTATTTAGTTAGTTAGAAATGTAATACATTAATTCATCTCACTCACTGTCACTTACGGAGATCTGTTTAAGGTTTATTTATATAGAAACCGGCAGTTTTTTGGATTTCGTCTCATGCTTTCAGCATTAGCAGAAAGAAACTAAAAAATTTTGCACATACAACTGCAAATAAATGTAAACGATGTAAACAAAGTTTTATCTGTATCAATTTTCCGAATCCACTTGAATGTATACATACAGTATCATTATTTGCGCATCATACATAATATTGCATTTGAAGTATAGGCATAGCCATAGATAGTTTCTTA
Organism: Tomocerus maximus; assembly: GCA_019776445.1. NCBI lineage: Eukaryota > Metazoa > Arthropoda > Collembola > Entomobryomorpha > Tomoceridae > Tomocerus > Tomocerus maximus. Next base: position 24,411 of record JABASH010001132.1, read on the forward strand.
ACACTTAAAAGCAAATATTTGTCCTGTCCTACGAAAATAAATATATATTTAGTGTTCACAGCTACCTACATAAATCTTTACTATATTTAATCTTTTTACACTCCCTATCTGGAGCATTTGAGTTGTGTGGAGTAAGATAACCTTGTATTTTTATTTGATACTTCTACTTGTGATGCTTCTTTATATTATTATAGGATAGGACTTGGCAATTGACATGATCTGTTATATACTTTATATAACTTAAGAGAAATCGCAATTCTGATGTGCATTTACTTTAATTGGTGCCAGCAGAGCCAAGTGCCAACTGTCGTATTAATGTCGTTAATTGGGAGGAGGGGGTTCACATTCGTTTTTGGAACAACACAATAGACTTGAATAGACATGTGGGAATAGAAATTGCATAAAAATAAAATAATACTAATGGGATATAGTAAATAGTCTCCGACCAAATTAACATTACATCAGACTTGCTAACTTTCGTCTTATAGGTAATAAAGCAATAATTATAAGAACAATAAAAGAACACCAGTTTTCAAACACTAAAGAACCACAAGATTCCAGTTTGCATTGCGCTGCAGTTAGCTTTTTCAATTATGAAATATGTGTGAGTTTTTGCGATTATCCATCGTTATTTTGCCCTTGCAAAATATATACGAGTTTTTAGTATTGTTTAGTCATGAACACATTAAGCAGTATCAGTTTTAACATTCATGAATCTTTTACTGTCGATGAGGGAGTAGAAGGTGCACGGTTCATTCTGCATTACTATTTTCTACTCCTGTGGCATTGAAAGATTTACACTCTTTCTACATATCAGTTCAATAAGTGCACAGGACTGTATATTCGCTTGTTTCAATTTAACATTTGTGAATTTTCAGATTGCAAGTGACATGTTTTCCTTCCATTCTAAATGTGACGTAATGTAAAACGGAGTGCTTTGGGAAGTTCCATTTTAAAATATTCCTTTAAACATTTGAAAGTGTTTCAAAATATAGAAAATGTCTAAAGAAACGGAAAAACCGGGTCTGGCTAGAAGTGGCCGTAGGGCTTCGATTTCTATGCCAGCTTTGGATCTTCTCACCCAAATTGCTGAATATACTTGGGTAAGTCATATTTAACCCATTATTTGCACAATAATTATTAATTATGTAGTATAGTGAATATTGTGAGTTATGTTTTTTATCATGTCATATCATATCATGTAATTTGATTGATAACCACTTTCTAAAATTGAACGAAAGTAATTATGTCACAGCCATAAAACTGATGCAAAATGTAAACAATAGATGTTTACAATTCTTCAGTGGGGCATAGTGTAATGTACTCTAAAAGTATACCACCGTCTCAAAGACTATCAATGCGTACACTTACTAGCAGTAGAATAATTGGTTTGAGTTTGCAAATAATCTGAAATAAAACCTAAGGGAACAAAGTTGTATTCATAGTACCGATATTTTAAAAAGCACCATGTCATGACTCAAACTCAGTCTAGCACATTTTCTCCAAAAAGTCAATGGTTAGACATATGGAATAGCTTATTCTTGATATTGTTAAATTTAGCACGTATAAGCAGAGATATATAATGAATGGATGTCATACATAATATTATGTACTTTAGCTTTGGGGTAAATGGAAATAAGGTACTTGTAATCATAGTATAAATATGTAACGTTGTCATTTTTCTATAATTCCAGTATGGCATTATATGTGTGACGTGTATTAATGAATATTAGTTTAGTTTATGCCGCTTGGTACTAGATTGAATTGGAATAATCACCTTCTCATGCATGCTGATAACCTCATGGCAATATAATGCTAAAACATTAGCATATAAGAGCTCGCCATTTTTAGATAAATATGTTGTCATTCTTTCTTGGGTAGATTTACTATATAGGAATATTTTGCGTTGAAAACGTTAAAGCGAGTGGAAGGCCGTCTTCTACATACAGTCAAATACAGATGGTTACATAAGTCATGTACATGACTTATGTTTCGAAGTTTGATTTGACATTCGAAGTTTGATAATTTTGAAATTAAATGCAGAACATAATTTCTGAAAATATATTTTTGCAGATTACACTGCTATTTTTAACGGCAGTTGTTTATTATCTTGAGTGCGGGTTTGTACATGTATGTTTAACCTGCAGATACTTCCAAATACCATTTATCTACGTATCATTCCTTTAGACTTTTACTCTGGTTGGGTATTTCCTATTCCTTGCAAAAATGAATAACTAACACCATCTGAAAAGAGTATTAACTACATTTCAATAGTTTCTCCATACAGAAAATAATGTACAGATTAAATAGTTGAAATAACAACCATTTGTTTCAATACTCGTTTGAAATCGACCAATTAACCAGAGTTCTTCATTTTGAGGGTATCATTCTCTGCGCGGGAACTGTACTGTGAGCATGGCTAGTCTCGTGCTCTCCACTGGCGAGCATTATTTCATTAAAAAATTCCAAATTAAGGATTTAACAGTAACAAAAACCTATATAATTAGTAATCTGCTGACCTACGCTAGAAGTTGCATAATTGAGGGCCATGACGTTAATACTGTCGTCAAACTATTAACCCTGCATTTTCAACCGGACACCATTACAAGCAATCTTTCCCTGCTGAGAGCTGCTATTTCACAAAACGAAAAGTTAAGTTCAATCAAAAGTACTAAAAATGCCTCTGAACTGTGTAAGGAACTATTCAAGATTTCAAGTGACAATGACTGCAACAACATTATCTTTTGTGCTACAAAAATACTTCCCTCCAGTGACCTCGTAACACCAGAAACTGACAATACAGCACTCAAGATATTAAACATCAATGAAAAAATTGAGAAACAGGACGAAGCAATCAGAGCCTTGATTGCAAATTGCCGAGGTCTAGATGTACTTACTCAACTCACTGACGAATCTAATTCAATGATAAAAGACCTTGCCAATCAGCTGAATAATATACAATTGGAGCACAACCATCCAGACGAACAAATACGACAAATTAACCAGCAACAACAGATCGATGACCGATACCGACGTGCCGTCTTGAATGGATCTTATAATGTATCTGCACAAGACGGCCACAACCACAACCTGGGAAACAAAGAACCTTACCGCAATGATGGAATGAAAACTCTACCCAATGGACAAAATAATTACAGACCAAGAATAATTGTTCGAGGTACGAAAGAGAGCACTAAATATGATGAAAAAACAATCCTAAGGTATAAAAAGGCGTTACCACCCAGAGCACACATCTTTGTCTCCGGATTCGTTTATAATGTCAAAACGGATATAGTCAAACAATTAATTGAAGATAACAACTGGACTGCAACTGAAATTGAAAAATTACCGTTTAAAAATGACAATCAAAGCTATTCCTCGTGGAGAGTCACTCTACTTAAAGGTGAAACCCCATACGAAGAGTTCATCAACTCAGAAAATTGGCCGAAAGGACTTCTTGTGAAGAGATGGACATTCCCACGCACTACCAACGGTTGGACCACTACAAAAACTGGTAAAGTTCACAGTAACAACAGCAGCAGATACGGATCTATGGACAACATACGACAATCCTTAGAATTTGATGCCACTCCTAAACTTGGATCTCTGACGCAAAAAGAAAACCCTTTAACTCATCAAAATGTCTAGTAAAAATTTGAAATGTATTTCCTGGAATTGTAAAAATATAAAAACTAATGGACATTGGCTACTTAAAAACTCAGAATTGGATTTAATCCTCCTACAAGAAACTTGGCTTTACGACTTTGAAGAAGACTTCTTCTCCTCTACTAACAATGATTATTCAGTACATTCAATTTCTTCTATGAACTCTAATGAATATCGAATTGGCAGACCTTTTGGAGGAACAGCTATCCTGTGGAAAAAAACATTAAACCATAAAGTTAAAAAATTAGTTAGTAATAACAACAGGTTCAGTGCAGTCAAAATTGATAATACTCTGATTATCAATGTATATTTGCCTACAGCAGATAACTCTGCAGAACAATGTGAAGTCTTCAGTAATGTAATTCAGTTTCTAAATAATAATACATATGATTATTGTATCATAGCAGGAGACTTTAACCTGGATCCTAAAAAACACAAAGCTTCGTTTGAGATTCTTAAGGAAGTGTGCGAAGAAGATGGTTTAATTATTTCAGATGTCAAGCAGTTGTCGAGTGATACCTTCACATATTACAACGATTCTACTGGTTCTAAGAGCTGGATAGATCATATAATTGTTAGCCAGGCTACTGAAAAAATTTTAAGCCACCTTGAAATTAATAGTCAAACACCTAGTGACCATAACGCGATAACTTTCACAATTAAGTTTGATTTATGTGATTCTGAAACAAAACTTCTGAGTGATAATATCTCTACACGTTCTAAACTCAATTGGAAAAAAATAAGTGACTCACAAAAATTAATATATCTTAAAGAGACTAAAAAATTAAGTAATGTGCTTCAAGAAAAGATCGATAAGTTCTCTGATAAATCATCCCAGCCTGAAATCAATAATAATATAAATGACATCTTCTTGAATCTCACTGCAGGACTAACCCAATGTGACGAACTAACCGTCAAAAACAGTGGAGCGAAATTACACAAGTGTTCTTCCTTCAGAGATGGTT